>JAQQZZ010117948.1:0-14803 GCA_030265115.1 Mopalia vespertina | reverse complement strand
AAGAAGGTGGATTCATGTCCACATCTATCGACACGGAGTAAACATAGAAGGTGGATTCATGTCCACATCTATCGATATGGAGTAAACATAGAAGTATCAAAGATGGTGGATTCATGTCCACATCTATCGATACGGAGTAAACATAGAAGTACCAAAGAAGGTGGATTCATGTCCACATCTATCGACATGGAGTAAACGTAGAAGGTCATAAGAAGGTGGATTCATGTACACATCTATTGATACGGAGTAAACATAGAAGTACCAAAGAAGGTGGATTCATGTCTACATCTATCGACACGGAGTAAACATAGAAGGTCATAAGAAGGTGGATTCATGTACACATCTATCGATATGGAGTAAACATAGAAGGTCCAAAAAGGTGGAATCATGTCCACATCTATTGATACGGAGTAAACATAGAAGTACCAAAGAAGGTGGATTCATGTCCACATCTATCGACACGGAGTAAACATAGAAGGTGGATTCATGTCCACATCTATCGATAAGGAGTAAACATAGAAGTACCAAAGATGGTGGATTCATGTCCACATCTATCGATATGGAGTAAACATAGAAGGTCATAAGAAGGTGGATTCATGTACACATCTATTGATACGGAGTAAACATAGAAATACCAAAGAAGGTGGATTCATGTCCACATCTATCGATATGGAGTAAACATAGAAGGTCCAAAGAAGGTGGAATCATGTCCACATCTATTGATATGGAGTAAACATAGAAGTACCAAAGAAGGTGGATTCATGTCCACATCTATCGACACGGAGTAAACATAGAAGGTCCAAAGAAGGTGGATTCATGTACACATCTATCGATACGTAGTAAACATAAAAGATGTTAAGGAGGTGCCTGTATACATCTATCCATTCTGAGTAATGTAAACAAAAGTGTTAATCTAGAGGACTTATAATTATACAATATCTGGGTAACCATTATCGTTTTGTGATAGAACACAACGTTTCATTACATATGCCTGCATCGTCATCAGGTGTAAATTGACTAATAATGAATTTTCGTTATTTTGGGATAAAACTTTCTGAGTTTGAATAGATTCTAGTTTAAAAAATTTTGCAGGTTGAAACCCGTCCGTGAATCAAACCCATGACCCTCAGTTAGGCACCGAATCGCCAGCGGTAAAGGCTGGACACCTAGACCACACAGCCGTTTACAAAAATAGAAGGTTAGTCAGCTGTAGTCTAGGTAGCAGACATTCACTACCCCTCTGATAGGAGAGTGAGCGCTCCTAAGAGGACTCAGTCTACATCTATCGATACGGAGAATACGTGGAAGGTCTTAAGGAGGGGAATTCATGTCTACATCTATAGACCCAGTCAACGTAAAAGATCTTTAGAAGGTCGACTCTTGTCTACATCTATCCATTCGGATTAAACGTAGTAAAAAGTCCTAATGAAGTGGACTCTTGTAAACATATTTCGATATTTAGATTTGGATTTAGTCTGGTCTCGATTTAAAACATTTAAGATCGAAGATATTCGATAAAACAACTAGATTGACCTACATTTGATGAGAATGTGCAGACGATGAAATCAGACTGCGCCAGCAGATTAATGTCACTGACCACGCCGAGAAGAGATGACAAGTTTTTGCGTTTTTCAAATTGCGCTGATTCCGTGACCTCCAGGTTGTTGATAATCTCATACTGAGGATATCTGAAATGTCAAGAAAGTCAGAAGTTGTGTTATTTTATAAATAAAAGAGAAAGGCCCAAAGTAAACCTACATATGGTGTGGAGATTTGCCTACGCACTTCTAGAGATGTTATGAACAGTTCCTTCCTGATAAAAACGAAAAACACGATGAGGATATCTGAAATGTTGAGAAACTCAGAAGTTGAGTTATTCTATGAACAAAAAGATTGATTAATTGGTGTTTTACGCCGTGGTTAAGGGTATTTCACTTACATGACGGCGGTGTATTCCAACAATAATTGACACTAGCACAACCAAGATGTGAAGCGTTTTCATAATGTCGGAAAGTATATATTGGTCTTGTTTTTTGCCAGTGTTGTCGGTGGTGCTTGCCTTCGCTCATTGCAAGGGTTGTAAGGCCACCATATGAATGAAATAACATAAAGTCTATGGCGTAAACCGCCTAACAATGAATATAACTATAATTAACTTAGTCTGTATTTTTGCAGACACACGCCTTACACAATATAACACCATAATGCTCATAGACTTAATAAAATGTGGATATACTCTGATATTGTCCCAAAAGAAAACAAAAATTTATATACATAAAGCACTCAATCTAAAGAATCGCATCAAGGAAAGATAACTCTTTTTGTCAAATATATTATTACTCTCTTTTCGTGGAGTACTATTTCATAGAAATTATTCAAGGCTGTTTAATTCAGACCAGAGTTTTGGGAACATTTGAAGATTGTCTCTTTGAAACTGTTCCATGGGTGGGATCAACTACATCAGGGGTATTTTTGTCCCTCAAAAAGTTTTATTTTCTCCTCTTTTAAATAGCTTTTGTCATATACATGTTTATTTCAATCTGTGTTTTCCATGATTTAGGTCATTGGCTATAAATATATTCATGTATCTTTTAATGTAAACAAGCATGTTCTAGATGCCTTAAAGTAGCCAATCTTTGTTTACATACTGAATGTTATAGAAAATTTTGTGACCCACTTATTACCGGTCAGTCACTTAGTTTACATACTGAATTTGCTATAAGCTATAGTGACCCACTTATTACTGGTCAGTCACTTGTTTACATGGTTCCATTGTTCTAGTACTTTCGATGACCCTGAGCTCATTGTTTTGAAATCTTTTCATTTGACAAAATTAGCTTTTCCAGACTGTTCTATGTAATGGTATTTTAAAATTATACCTGGAAACTTCTGCATCTCCCTATATAAGTGAGATCAATTGTATGATTTTTTTATCAGTCACAAGCCAGTCACTACTCAGTCTAAAGAGTGATGCCAGCCAAGCCAACAGATATAGAGATAAGTAAACTGATCAAATGACTATATGTAACTATACCATACATTCTGACAGCATTTTGTTTCATTGAATTCTGAACCTAGTCCAGCTATCTCTGTGAGGAGATTAATGCAAGATCTGGAAGTACCTGTCAAGGACTTTGTTAATAATTTCCTGTTGTGGATAAATTATTATAGACACCCATCACATTGAGGACATGGTGATCACCCTGATGTGAAAATAATCGGAACAATTCCGGGATTTATGCCTTTGAACTGTGTATCTAAAGATTTATTGCTGTATGCATCAAAGAAGTTGCAGATTATCATAACAGACCGGTTTATGAAGTCGACGCACTTGGACTCCACTATAAGGCAGGTTTATACGCTGATCCATTGTATGCTATATGTAAGTTACTTTCTATAAAACTAATATTTTTACCTTACCTTAATTGTATTTCTTAAAGTATTTCTACCATTGAATACTATACTGTATATCACTGCTATTCTTGATGTTATTTTACAATAAATATTGTAAACAAATAACATCACTGATCATTTTCTTTCTGTTTGGTTTCCACCAAAACACTTTCACTGGTCACCAGGAGTCCCACAAAAATGTGCAAAATTTTTGGAAATAACTTGGTAGGGCATATTATTTGATTATAACTTAGTTTGTTTCATTTTTTTTATATTCTCTTCCCTTTTAATACTACGAAAACGAGAATGGAAATCTTTGATTGATTGATTGGTTTTATAGGCCCTGCTTACGGGTATTTACGTTGTATGACGGTGGTGTAAACAAACAATCATTGACACTAGCACATACAGGATGTGAAGCCTTTCCATAATGTTGCAAAGGTAATCTTCTTCCAGTGCTAAGTAAAGACAGAATCGCTACTCTTTAAACAAACTGCCCTTAGCCAGAGGGCAGAAATCTTAGGAAAATCACCTGCGATCGTCAGTCACTGCTTGTCGCTGTTCCATGAACAGCTGATGTTTCATTCTTACCCTTATACATACAACTATTTGATGCAACGACAGGTTGTCACGTTCAACTGTTACAAGAAAACACTTATACCGCTTGCCCAACCAATCAACATATGGTGTATTATTACGTAAATAAAACAAAAATGCATTAATAAATTTAAATGCTATACTGTTTGTTTATTTGTTTGATTGGGGTTTAATGTCGTACTCAAGGGTAGTTCACTAATATGACAACGGATTGTCCACTTCACACTGTTCCTTGCCTCATTACGGTGGAGAACCGGGAGAAAACCTAATAAAAACCACCCCCGTGATTACCGGAGCCACATCGTGTGGCTCACTAATATACCTGATGTTCGACAGATGGACTCGATTCCGTGAACAGTAAATTGGAGTAGGATTAGGAAACGCACACGCTACCACTAAGCCACGTCCGCGGGCAAATGCTATACTGTGTTCTATTCAGTTTGTTTTTTTAAGGTCTTAACTGTAAATACATCTTATTGTAAAAACTAGACATTGAGCCTTGACAATTCAGTCAAATTTCCCGGGTTCATGCCGCTATCATTTTAGACAGCAATGGATATTTTTACATACATTTCCTTTGCACTCTGCACCACTTTTGGTTCATCCGTCGCCAGGAACACCCGCCGCTTGTCCACTTTCTCTGTGTGTTCAAGGTCATTGTAATATTCTTCAACAAATTTCATGTATTGCTCTAAGGAAAATGATTGCGCCTCTTCATCTAGTTTGTCTGTTCGTCTGATGTGCACTCTGGAAAACATGAGAATAAGCACTGATTGGCAATATAGCTATTTTGGTTATTCTAAGAACTTGTCTAAATCAGGGCATAGTGTCCTTGGTATGTACAGTGCCTTGGAATATAAGCAAAAGACAAAGTGCATTGTATACTCAAAGCAATCAAATGATTGCTCTGTGTTTTCATGCGGAAATCGACTTAAAAAACGTTTCCGAAGTTATTCAAATAGATTCATCTGATGGTTCTGTATTATTATGCTTATGTTGGTACCAATGACAGTATACAAGGCCATAATACTGTTATATATTACATTTTTTAAGGCCTATTCTCACAGCACTATCTGTACTTAAGACTTCAGGGGATTCCCCTTATCTACAACATTGTGTTTGGTCGATAATTAAGGATGAAACAAAAGACCTATCAAAACAGCGAAAATAAGTGGAATCGCCTTAAATTGTAAGTACAAACTGCGACGTGAGAATGCAACTATATTAGGATGGCATAAACCAAAACAATAAAAACGCACCATCTGTTAGTTGATAACTGACACCACCCCAAACCAGCACCCCCTCTCTCTCTCTCCCAATTCTTCAGACACAGTATAATATAAAATGTTCATTCCGTTTACCCAACAATAGGTTTCTTAAAACCGATCTTCTTTTTGACCTCGTTGATATGTGTTTTGGCACCGGGTTGAAGTCTGCACACATAAATGAGCAGTTGACCAATCCACCATACTGCGGGGTCACCATGGATATGCATGATGTCCGGCGCGAGCTCTTCTGGGATTGCTAAGGGCAAATGCGCTCTATCCTGGTCATCCCAGTGTCCTATAACCGGAAGCAAGGAATCATATGCACCTAAGATATAAAACAAGTAGAAAAACATTTACCACCTGGGCTACTCAACTGACATAGCAAAACATGCAATTTGGTATGGGCACCGAATTCTTTGTCACTAAGAACCTGGGATCCAATTCACAAAGCTATTTTACCTTATGTAAAACGTAATTACCATGACGTCCAGCACTGTAAACATAGTGTTACCATGGCAGTTTGTTTGTTTGATTGGGGTTTAACATTGTACTCTAGGGTATTTCACTTAGATGACGACTGATTGTCCACTTCACACTGTTCCTGGCCTAATAGCGATGAAAAACTGGGAGAAAACCTTGTAAAAACCACCAGACGAGAGATGGACTGGATCCCGTGAACAGTACAATAAAGTAGAAATCGCTTTGTGTAATGGGCCCCTAAATCCATGTGCTGTTATTTCATAGTATTTGTCAAAATATCATAGGCCTATCTTTTTTTTGAAAATGTCATTATAGAGTTACAGATTAAAACACGTATTATTCCACAATTCATATTTGTTGGTTTGAAAAGTCTTCTTAAGGACTTTAACAATCCTAGTCACAGTTAGCTGCAGACAAGTTTCCAAAGGAACAGGAATGAAGAACATTTTGGTTAGGTATTTAGTTGGCAAAAGGTTTTAAATATCTTAATTAAATGTTTTTGGCATCCGTAGATGATATTGGATAAGATGATGTGAATAGTGTATAAACTTCGTAGAATAAAGTTCTTTTATATTTTATTGTAGCTAAGGAAATTTGCTTGTGTCAGGCGTATGTATTGAAATTTATATCTGGTTTCAGGTGTTGTGATTCGGGATTCGCTACAGGTTACATTGGTCAATCGTTAACATTGTCTCTTTATTGGGGAGATCTGGCACTTACTGACCCATTTTGTAACCAGCAAGTACCATCTAGCTTCTTAACGCAGACTGAGAACTTTGGGACAAACCCGCAACTGTTATATTACTGTCTTAGCAGCGAGTGACGAAGGGGCTACTTTTACAATAAGCCATTAGGTGCATACAAAAATTAAAATGTGTTATGTAGGTCAACATAAAATTGAACAATTTTATTCATTTAAAAATGATTAAACTTGTCAGTATCTTTTTAATTTGTTTGTTTGTTTGATTTGGGTGACTGGTATCTTTAAAAACGGAATTGGATTGATGTACAGCTGAATGACATCAAAGTATATAATCCCGGGTATTTATACAGCTGTAATTTACATGTCTTGCTACGACCGCACAATTTACGCCGTTTTAGCGAATATCACTACATTTAGACATTCAAAATGTCCAAAATTCAAAATTTTGTCTGGTCGAAAACTGCCTTTCGCATAATACTGAAATTTACGTACATTTGTGTACTTTATTGCCCAGTGATAAAATTCACTTTTCGATTTTAATTTAAAGACTTATAAGGCATTAAAGTTGAAAAAAAGTTCAAAACTTAAAATCGCGAATTTAATTATGTTTTAATGACATCTTCACAAATGTCAAGGATTAATCTAGGCGTATTTCTTTACATTTGATGATAACATTTGATGTCCTAACTGCATTACAACAAAATTTATAGGCCCTTGAAACAAAAGAGCAGATCGGAAAAAATATATATAAACGTTTTACAGTAATAAACTATTTATCAAACGGATTTGTAATTAGTACTGTAGTTTACTTTTATAAAGACAATTTAAATTTGAAAAAATTGTAACATTTGGATGTCCGGATAGGGCATATAACAACGTTACTCATTCGTCTGAAAACAGATTGTCCACGAATCGGTCACACCTCGATAATTATTTTTTTGATTTGTCATTTTTTTTTCTGCTGCTAAAGAGTATAGAGTGAGCATCTCGGTTATCATTTGCTATTACATAATAAGGAAGGGATGTGCGTTATCAAGTTCTAAATTGTTTGTGCGTTATATGTAGAGTGCAATCAACTTGGCACCAGGGTGGTTCTGTATTATGTACTAAGGTGCGGAGAGAGCGTGGTGATCTAGCGAGATGTCGTGGGCATCGCTTCTCATCTGACGTCACAGGCCGGAGTCAAGGCATTGGTTCTGGGAGTTGATTCCGTTGACTAAAAGGGGACACAATATCTTATATACTTGTACGGAGAATGGGTATCTAAAGACAGTTGAATAGTTGACGATGGAGGACTATGGACAGTGTAAATGACCGAGCCGGATGTCAAGCCATGTTATGCAATGACTTTGACGTTGAAAAAATGCGCCACTACGTCAATATGTCCTGTGAAAGTGTCTCATGGCGTCATAAAGTGAACGTCCCAACAACGGCATCAGGGGTTATCACTCTTAACCAACATGGCTGACACACCCTCACGGCAGTTCTGAACTGAAGAGGCACTGCACTACACGAAATGAAAGGGGGAGGTGAGGCTTGCAGGGTTAAGGGAGGTTGGATGAAGTTGTAACCGACTTCCCGTGATGCTTTTCGTGCTGCGATGTGGTGCATTTGAGCTAGCATTTGCTATTACATAATAAGGAAGGGTTGTTACTTATCATGTAGTGCAAAGCAGATCGCGCACTACTGAATCAGGAAGAGCTGTACCTTGTGCTGTCATGGGGTGGTGTGGGTGTCTTTCTGTGATGCTTTGCACCCGGTGGAATCTCATGAGATTTGACAGGGGGTGTTGTGGGGGTGTTGTTGGGGTCAGGGGGCGGGGGGGGGGGGGCAACGTTGTCTCGGGGAGTGGTTCAAACAAGTCGTGTAGCCTCGTTCTGAGTTGCGTGTCCTCGTTGTGACTGCTTTCACACAATATGAAGAAGCAGCTGATTTTTTTTGATCGCTTATGAGGGTATACTTTAAACCTACCACCAGTGTCATCGTAGGGTTATAACATGGGCTGATGTCGTGTCAAACATGGATTGAGAGTTTAAACATAGGATTGCGATATTAACCCATAGACATGCAGACATTGCAAAGCACTGATAAGCGGACCAATCAGCAAAGACCGAGGTGTGCTGAGAACCATCAGAGGAGTTATCTCCCTTAGCTAAACAACATGGCTGACGCACCCTCACATCATGTCGGAACTGTCCAAAACGGAGCGCGACGAAGTCATTCTTCACTCGAAAAATGTGTGTAGACAAGTAACCAAATGTGTATATGTCGCAAACCGACCATGCGCATGAGCGGTCTGCGCAGGTGCTAAAATTGATGTAGTGCGCTGTATGTGACCGCATGTCACTATCGGGCGATGGCCCTTGTCTCTTTCATGGCCGCATCCCATCCCGCAGGATGCGGTGGGATGGCCTTCCAACTCGCACACCCGCCAGCCTGTTTGGATTAGGATTTCTTATCACATAACAAGGTAGGTTGTGACTTCTTATGTACTAAAGAGCGTATCCTAAGTACCTAACAAGGAAGGTGTTATTATTTATCATGTAGTGCGGCACGGGTGCGAAGCGCCGAACTACCGAACGAGGAAGGGTTGTAGCTATTGCGGTCATGGGGTGTTGTGCAGGTCATAGAGTGTAACGTGTACTCGATGACCTTAGTATGTCTAGCTGTCATCATGGTATAAACCGATTCAAACTGGTTAGAACCAGGTCACGTGTCTTCGTTTTGTAGAACCAGTACCAGGTCGTGTGACTTCGTTTTGTAGAGCCACGTCGCGTGGCTCGTTCTTTGTATAACCAGATCCCGAGGCCTCATTCTGAGATAGACTGCGATTAAAGACTGCTGCACAGCTAGCTGTGTGTTCATTTACTTTGAATACCTGATCGAGAGAGATGACCATGTGAGAGAGATGACCTGCGATACTTGCCAAGCTGAATTTACTGAGACGAGACGTTTACTTGGACATCGAAGAGAGCAGCACCACCACCAGCCTTCAGGAGGTAAAGGAGGGACAGAAGGAAGACAAGAAGCCAGGCGATTGCATTTCGAATGCGGGAGTTGTTGGCGTACTTTCAACAGGCCTTCCATTCTGAAACATCACCAACGAGTGGTCCATGGGGTGGAGCAACCTGCTACACGGCGTGTTCCGATACTTGAAGAGGGTGGTAATGCGATGTTAGCTGAGTCATTACTACCACCAAACGAACAGCTTCTACCTCAGAGGCCACCTACGCCCGAACAACACGATGTTCAAGTAGGGGACGTCAGTGATGCCATTATGGATGCACCACGTAAACGCATTGTTGATGGGATGGCGGTACCACACCAACGGTTTGACTTACCAAACCAGCCCGTGATCTCTCCACACCAATCTACACAACCTACGTCAACACTATCACCAGATCCTTTACCTTACGTCTTGACTGTCCAGTGTCCACCCGTTTTCACTGTTTGCGGATCCGAGAGAGCCACCCCTCAACGTTTTACCCGAGGACACCGACATCGCTGCCATGTACTGCACCGGGACAGTATACGGCAACACTTCCATCGTGAGCGTTGTGTCCAGGACCAGTGCAGCTTTCATTTTAACGGAGAGAGAGGTCTCAAGATAATAGGGGAATCCAAATATGTTGCTCAACCCCTTGTCTTGCTTTCACTATCACGTGAGGACAGATTACAACACAATACACTGTCAGAATTTCCTTAGTGACAAGGTTCTGGTAGTATATGGGTCAACTGAAAGCAAACACCTTTTTTGTTTTCATACCAGAAATATGTCGGATTTTCAGGATGGTTTTATCGGATATACAGGTTTGAGTTGCGAGACAAA
Organism: Mopalia vespertina; assembly: GCA_030265115.1. NCBI lineage: Eukaryota > Metazoa > Mollusca > Polyplacophora > Chitonida > Mopaliidae > Mopalia > Mopalia vespertina. The sequence continues at coordinate 4,533 of JAQQZZ010117948.1, read as the reverse complement.
ACTTGTTAACGCTGACGTTGGTGAGACTGGTAAGCTTTATACTCGAGGAGAATACCTGTGTTAAACAGTACGTATTCTTTGACGGTGAAATAGGTCAAGCCTGGGACGACAGTGGTTGGTATCATACTGGAGATGTCGCTGTTTTTCCAAAGGACGGCTTAGCAAAAGTTGTCGGAATAACAACAGAAATAATCAAAAGAGCGACATTCAGAATTTTCCCAGCATTTGTAGAAAGAAAATTAAAATATATCTCTGATATTTTAGATGTCCAAGTTCTTGGCATACCAGACGACAAACTATATCAAGAAGTGTGTGCTTGTATCATTCTAAAACCGTCATCTGTTCTCTCTGTAGAAGATCTCAAATAACAGGCAGGTGAAATCTTCAAACCACACCTCTCACCGGACGGATTAGGTTTTATGCCTGGCTATTTTCTATTGATGGATGATTTTCCCAAACTGCACGTATCCTCCAAATCAAATCAAGCGTTATTGGTTATTTAAAAAGGCAGAGGAGTTACTAAAGCAGGTTAAAATACTCTGACTTTTGTTTATTGCTAAATTACAGTTCATAAACAACATCAATGCTAAATCAACCCGGAAAGACGACTTACTGATGATTCAAACCGGGTTTATCAATCTTAGTTTCAAACTTGAGTGATTCATGCAGTTCAAAGGTATTAACAAGGTAAAGGAAGAAATGACACTCTGACTGCCGATAAATCAGGTTTACAAACGTTTAAAAGATACGGTTTAAATGTTTCCTAATCGGACAAAAACAATCTTATTATTATTGCTCAACGTTACCAAAGTTTTTTTCTGATTTAAAAGCACATGGAGATAACTTGTGAAGGAGAATAGATCATACGTTGACTAGAAAAGTGCCTCATCAGTACCTAACAATTATGCATTTTGTGCCCATCCATCCCAATCAGTAGCACGCGTGTTTATTTTCTGTCGGAAGAGATTTGGCGTCAAATCAAGATTGACGAAAAAAACATTATTTGATCTTTATTTTAAAATTGTGCGTTCTATCTAGACCATTAGCGTAACGTCACGAGTGTCGACAGCCTACGAAACATGTATGCATAACATTTTAAATAGGGAACACATTGTTTATTTCGAATTGAGATGTGGACTTGTGTGTATAAACAGTGGCGCAAATATCAGCAAGTGTCGGAAAAGGTCCGCACGGTGGTGTACGGACTGGCATGGTTTACTATTTGTTAAACAAATTGTTTTTGATATACTTACAAGCACATTGTTTGGTGCACTTCCTGACAATAGACGTCTGTTTAGAAACTCCACTCAAGCGTATATGGTTAAGTCCTCAACAGTTCCAGTTAGCATCAGAACGCAGACAGGAAAGTAAGGAGAAATAATAGCCATTTGAATAACACTGTTCTGGTGCCCTATTTATTTGACAGTATTCACGGACAACTTTCTTCGATCTCAAACTAAAATAATCAGAACTTAAATACACACACATAAACTCATTTGTATTCTTTACTATGTTGTATTTATTGTATCCACCAGAGAGTCAACATCAAAGTACAGACGAACATTAAACAATATATTAGTATTAACAGTGGAATTAACAAATAAAACACCATGAGTTTGTTTTGTCTTACATTCATTAGTTTGTAAAATATAATGGTGTTTAGGTTAAACATCGTTTCTTATGAACATTAGAAATGTATTATCAATTATTTCACGCACACAAGAACAGATGCAGATGAGGTTGATATATGCTCTTGTATTTGGGGATTCAAATGCTCCTGAAACTGATTGCTTATACTTCAGTGTTATTCTAGATAACCGGTGTTTGAGATGTTTTGCATCAAATTTTGCTATCAGACCCTTGCAAAAAAGTTAGTTTGTTGGTAATATTGGCAATTTCCTGAGACATAATGTTGAATCAACAACACTAGCTTGAAATCTCGTTAAAACTGAGGGTCTGTATTTTCTAGGTCTGTGTTTTCTAGACTCACTTTTTAAATATTTATTATATATTTTTTCTTGGAGATCTTGGGAAACACCCGGTGTGGGAATTGAATGATTTTTACCATATCGGTAAGGGATTGTAGGTTGTCTTTATTTACCGTGTTAAAAATGAGCTTTGTGTATGTTTATAAATATATTTTTATGTAGTTTAAATATTTAACGATCGTGCCCGCTTTCGAAATTAAATTTGTCACCGCGTCAGTTTATACATGTTTTGTTTTGCAATATACACATATTGCACTTTATAGCCTCCCAATACAACTGAAAACACCCCCACGTCGCATTACAACGCTTTATTATCGATTAACCTATAAATATAATACCATATTTTAGTTTCACAAGGTGCAGCAGTATATTGATGTTAGCAAGATCAGATTGTGGTATCGAAATTTATGTAGACTGACGCCGGTACGGAATCGAACCCACGATCCTCGGAGTGACGCATTACATAGACAATCGATAAATGAGAATGTGAGTTGGTGGTTGGTTATTGTTAAGTCATCGGGTGTTTGGGGAGGAGCTTTTCGTTACCGTGGTAGTCTTAGAGCTGAGAAAATCTGTCTCCATAGTTACAAAAAAATATTTAAAAATCGATCCGTTTTATAAAGTTGCACGTAAAATGTAGCACATTGTTTTGCTGCTCAATTCTTTTTAAAATAACAAAACAATGAAATATCAAGAAAACTATTAGTATAAGGATTGAACAAATGTAGCTGGTGCAGACTACTAAATAGGGTAGCAATATATTCATTACGCATTCAGTCAGGCAAAGAGTTGGACAACATTCAAACTTAAATACACGCGGCTCGTTCATTGGAAACTACGTATTAATCGCGTACGTTATGTAAGGCCTAAACTATCGCCTATAAACAGCTAATCCTCAGACAAATCCACAATTAAGTTACTGTTATAACGCTTTCAATGCACAAATTTATTGATAAACAAATTTGGCATTGATATAAGTCCTAACGCTAATGCTGCATATTGCAGTTTGAGCAACAGAATATTGCAAAATTATCTGCAATAGTATCCTCTACAATGTATAATTTGATACTGCGCCTCATATTTTTGATACTGCACCTCATATTTTTAGTAAGATAAAGTATTTAAAGGGTGATTTATATGCTATTTGATCCTTTGTGCCTCTTCTATCTTGCCCGGAAACTTCAAACTGTATTCTTCGGGTATTTCCGCCAAAGAGTATTGCGTCTGTGAGAACATGGACACATGTTATAATAGCTGCAGAAAGTAAAGGGTCCTTCATGTTAACCGATAATTGATAACCAGTGTTCATTTTTACGTCCGCGTCAGATAGGATACTTTACTGCAGCGTTATCAAAAAGTCAAGCGCATGGTATCTGCGGAAAAACAGGACTGGCCTGGGAATTGGGGGTGTGTTCCTGAAATCGAACAAAAAGCTCCATTCGTACAATAAATGTCACTTTGTAATGCCCATTTTTGTTCAACCAGTCAGTCTGCAAGATGTTATGAATCTGTCGCCTTAATCTAACAGCTGGAAACTATATTTATCACGACGTCCTTATATAGAACTCCACTTATTCAGACAAACTCTTTTCAACATCGGCTGCATTTCTGAGGTAACAATGAGAGGCCTGTCCACCTTAAGTCTAGCAGTCATTTTACTGACGTTTTGGATTGAGAACAGTTTTTGCCAATGGACACACAGGAAGGCTGATACAGAGTTACAGGTATTTTGAAAAATAATTATTTATAGTTAATAGATATTCATAGTTAAGTCTGTTTTAAAATTCACCAAACATCCTGAGCGCTTATCAGAGCAATAGCATTTGATCGGTCACGCTTCCGATCAAAAGTACTCTATATTCTTCAGTTTAGAAATTATCTACGAGATCGTTAAGGAGATTACCCAATTGAATATTTAAAAGTAGCAGTCATTCAGTGAAAATCGGATATCTTTCATTGACTGAGTATTCTTTTCTATCAATAGATAAAATTAAAGCTTCCAATCTTAATCTAAATTTGACAAAAAATGGTGAGACCGAGGGAATAGTTCAGTCAAGCCTTTATTCGGGCGTGTTTCCGTTTAACCACTTTATAGGCGAGGAAATCTTTTGAAAGTAACAAGTCCGTAGTGGGCTCCACTGACGATAGAGGCTACTAATGAGAGGATATTGATGGTTACCTTATAAGCTGGACAAGGAGATATACGATTGTTTATTGTTTATTCAGCAATATTTCCTTTCAAATCTATAGATGAGAAAAACTTTTGAAAGCGATTAACGGGAAATTACGTATCAATGAAACCACCAATGAGAGGATGTAGATGGGTACAATATAGGCTGGCGATGAGAGGATGTAGATGGGTACAATATAGGCTGGCGATGAGAGGATGTAGATGGGTACAATATAGGCTGGCGATGACAGGATGTAGATGGGTACAATATAGGCTGGCGATGAGAGGATGTAGATGAGTACAATATAGGCTGGCGATGAGAGGATGTAGATGGGTACAATATAGGCTGGCGATGAGAGGATGTAGATGGGTACA
>JAQQZZ010117937.1:0-14803 GCA_030265115.1 Mopalia vespertina | reverse complement strand
CTGTAACCCAAAGGTCCCGGGTTCGAATCCCGGTGGAGGCAAGCAAATTGTTCTCTCTTCATATATTCAAAATATATACAGACAAATGTATCGAAATAAAAACATTTTATTACATTTTGACCACACTACTTTACAAAAGGTAAAATAAACATCGAATCGCTGAAGTTTGAACTCGAACCACAGTTACAAAAATATCAAACTCAAAATTCTGTCCACATATATAAATACAAATATCTCGAAATGAAACATTTTTATTACATTTCTTCTGACCATACTACTTTCACAAGCAAAAGAAATAAATTTAGGTAGAATTTGAGCTCAAAACTCCTGTTACAAAAAAGCCAACTCCAATATCTGTGTACATAAAAACAAATATCTTGAAATGAAAACATTTTATTACTGAAATTAATGTCATGTTGAAGTCAAATTGTTTTTCAGCCTTTCTTGTAATCCTGGCATAGATGCTCGTCCCTGTTACCGAACTAACTGGCAATTCCACTTTCACAAAATATCGAACGACAAAAAATTATCCTACGATAAAATGTCGTCATGTTAAACCAAAGGCGTAAAATATCGTCCGATGTTTTAATGTCGTACGCCATGTTCTGAAAGTTATCAGTACTACTTGGAAGACTCGTAGTCGACTAAACTATTTTAAAGGAAGGTTCGTTGGTTACAGGATGTCTTGATTGAGATTCAGAGGGCCGTGTGTTCGACTCTTATATTTATTGCTTGATTGATTGCTTGATTGATTGGCATTTAGGACGTGCTAAAGGCGATTTCATGTATATGACGGCGGTGTTTTCCAACAATAAGTGACAATAGCACAATCCTAAAATGTTAGATGTTTTGATACTGTTGGAAAGTTAGTCTTCCTCAAGTGCTACGTAAAGACAGCGATGTTACTCGCCGAGCACACGGCCCTTAGGCAGAGGGCCTCATCTCCATATCTAAATCTTTCCCCTGTGTTAACTTAAAATCCCTATGCCATACACCTTGTACAACAAGTAGCTATTTCAATTATAAAGACCAAGAAGATGAAGACTTAAGATCAAATGTGGTTTATGATAAACTCAACTGTGGTGAATGATATTTAACAATTCTAAGATCATGTATCCCAAATAATTAAAATACTGGTGTTGAGTGAGTTAACAAGTGGCCCTCAATCTGTCATAAAACACAGCTTTAGTGGTTGCCCTTCGCCCCCACACTTCCGCTGAGAGGCCAGGGACAACCGGTTGCGGTGAATCATAAACAAAACTCCTGAAATATTTACCTTCAATAATTTATACCACATGAGCAGATGTTCAAATAAATTACAATGAGTGTCCCTATTTACCTCAAGAATTTAAAAATTATATAATAATAAATTCACAGGTGAAACTTGCAGAACGAGTTCTTAGCAGTGCTTTCCCAATGATTAATCCTACATCGGGATGAAGTTACCTGTATAACCCAGGTGTGAAAATAATTATATAATTGACCTTAAGGCTTAAGCTGTCATTGTGCATCAGAAGTGTACGGAAAGAGCGACACTGGCATCAACTGTACTTTTATCATCGCATACATGAATAAAGCCATTCACTGTCAGGTTAAAAACGGAGTCAGAAATGCGATTTATTAATGACATTTTTTGCGTAACGTTGATTCTTTTAAAATTAATACGCGCACAAGGTAGTCACTGTTCATTTTACACCTGTGGTAGGCTGTATTTCCAACGTGTTTATATTTTACGTGACACAGGACGTTGATCAGACAGCTCACAAATAATTAACTCGTCATGCCGCCCTAAATCATTTATGTCATCGATCATGTGTTGTGATTGAATGATCGATCGATTGGTTGATTGGTATAAAACGCCGTGGTCGAGAGTAGTTCACTTTTCACTTCATTGGCGATGGTGTACTCCAAGGGTAAATAGCGACATTAAAGCAGCCATAAACTGTGAAGCGTCTTTCTCTATTGAACCAGTATGTTCCTCCTGTGATAAGTAAAAACAGTAGCCAATGAGTATAGACTTAAAACCTACGACACTTAGACGAACCGATCGACCTGTTGTTTGACGACCGACCGACCGACCGACCGACCGACCGACCGACCGACCGACCGACCGACCGACCGACCGACTGACTGACTGACTGACTGGTAGATTGATTGATTGGTTAATTGCATGATTGCTTGCGTGATTGATTGCGTGATTGTTTGCTTGATTGGTTGGTTGATTGATTGATTGATTGATTTATCGCTTGCTTGCTTTCTTGCTTGCTTGATTGGTTGATTGATTGATTGATTGATTGATTGATTGATTGATTGATTGATTGATTGATTGATTGGCCTGTTGTCTTTGTTCGCAGTTAATAAGCATCTTTGAAAGATTACCAACGAACCAAGAAGTGTCAGATTGTACCTAGTCACTATATATTTTCAATTCTCACAAGATCATCTCGTTCATTAAACACAAATGACCTACTGCTACACGCCCTATGAAAAACAAATGACGGCATTATAATGAATGGAATTCCAAGATTCGTCGGTTTAAAAAAACATCATTTCGACACGAATTTTAACTTATAATATAATGAATTCATCACCAAATAATCGGAGAGACTAAAAACAAAGCGGATGTGAGCTACTGAGTCACTTAATTCACAACGTAGGCGAATACAAAAAAATATGAACCGTTTAAGAACGCTACCGGGCATTTTTCTCAGAGTACACTGTTCATGATAGTTAACAAATGACTATTCCATTGTTCTTGACTAAGAAGTATAAATAAAGGGTAAATAAAAGTGTCAAAACCCTAGGGCCACACATACCGTTAACATATACAATTATACTTGGGGCAATCATTTAGCACATGAGGAAAATCTTATTTTCCACTCATATACACTATCGAAATAAACCTTTTTATATCCCGTAGCGATGGGCTATATATCTTACTACTTTTTGACTCTCTGTGTTATCTCACCTTCCCGTAAAAAGTTCGTGATTTTTATTAACATTTAATAGTGTAAACCGTTCTAACTTTGTCAAATCAAACCATTTTTCCTTTCGGCAATACGATAAATCTGAAGAATTGAGAAGCCATTTTATTGGAGTTTTTTTTAAGTCACGCCGTCTGCAAGTTACGTGCTTTTTGGGTCAAGATTTTACCACCGGACTTGTTGATTTGAGTTGGCTGTTTATTTGCCAAAGAATAAAAAGTTGCAGGAATAAACCGTTTGTTTGCCGGGAGTTATTCTTGTCTAGATAGGGTTGGCTGTTTCTGTTGTTATGTCCTTGTATTGCGTCATTTGATTGTCCAGTGTCTTGTCATTGCTCTGTGCCAGTGGACTCAAGGGTGGTTCCATTCCAAATTGGGCTGGCACGCCGCCTTATGAGTGAAATGGCCTCATGCATGGCGTTAATACCCAATCCACAAAACAAAGCGATCGCTCATTATGATGTCAACTGAGTAATTTTTTTTTTTTTTTTAATTATCTATCATAAATTCCTTTTGTATACTTTGCAATTAAGATAGAATTTAGAAACATAAAATGTATGAAATATGTACACAGATTTGATATATCTCAGTCACGAAATGCGCATGCGTGTGCTGTCCAAGATGGCCGCTGCCGACGTAACAGAACACGTACACTAACGAAAAACAATCTCGGCCACCGTTTCATCACAAAGAAGCCCTGCTATCATCACATTTGAAATCAATCAGAGACGGAGAGAGATGGACTGACGGACGGACGTCTCGAATTTCAAACCCCCCTTCACAGCAGCTTTTAGAAACCACAATGGCTATTAGCCTGGAGTAGATCCGTTCGCTGGGGAAGATGGGAAGATGCTCTACATATTATCTTTCTATCCCTGTATCTTGTATAGGCCTTCATTAGACAAGTCCGTACTAAAAGGGCCATAAATATTTTTATCCGTCGGCAAGATGAAATAAAAAGCTAAACATAAAGCGTGCGGTCAAACAAAAATTACCTGAAGCTATAAACCATACAATCGTTATGAGTTTGTCGCGTCTGTTAAATGTCCAGTCTAATAAATACAAATACGCTTGATATCATTTTAAGTATACCTCCAGGTGATATATGTATAGGTGACGAAACAACACCTTTGATAGTGTAGCGGAACGTCCGGTTAGAGGCCTTTGTGTTAAAAGATCAATTATATACGACCACTTTGAACTTTTTATTTATAAACATCACACCCCGTGTCCTGAAGGTACGTTGGAGACTGCTCCTCTCCGGAAGAGAATCATGACCGGTCAATTTATAAGACCTACATTACAACTTCAGAACAAAAGTTTTAAAGTTTGTTAATAGTATAACAGAGTTAGATTTACGTCACAAAGTTTGTCAAAAACTCAATGTGAACTATCAAAAACTAAAATTATTTGCGTTGGATTTTTTTTGGCCTAAAAACTAAATATCATTAATGAATTAAAGAGGAAAATACTGCATGATGCTGAATTCGTTAAAAGAAATATCTAATCAGTGTAACGGTATCTTCTCTAGCAAAGAGTTTTATTCTGAGTAGCTCGAAATAAAACTCTTGGTTAGAGAAAATACTGTAACGAAAGAAATATGTCTTTCAAAGAAAAACCCTGAGTGCAGTTTGTCAGATGAATCTCTCACTTCGCGTGATTCCGTTTAGCCATAAAAAGAACGCATACGTTGGCGCCTGCGCCTATGCGGAAAAGATCGACTACCGGTCAAGCTAAATCACATGAGACCTACACTATAACAGAAAATAGCTGTAAAATGTTAATGTTTATTTATAAGATTAACATATCAGTCATTACTACATTTCTATCTGTAGCGCTAACTATTATAATTTTTTTTCTTCTCAATTTTGGGACCACTTCTTTTCGCCAGGTACTTTTATTATTTACCCAGTGTATTTAAACACGCAACCGTTGGTTTATACGCCGATAATACTGCTCTACTTTATGCCAGCTTCCAATAATGGCCGTGGTTTTTACGAGGTTTCATCCCGGTTTTCCACCGTAATGAGGCAAGGAGCAGTGTGAAGTGGACAATCCGTCGTCATATAAGTGAAATACCCTTGAGTACGACGTTAAACCCCAATCAAACAAACAAACAAAAACAAAACTAAACTTTCTGCTAAGTGAAAATATTAATTCGAAGTACTGTTAACAAATAGTTTTAGTTTTATAGTTAGTTAATTTTGTCTATACATCTTTGCCATAATGAAAGAGATCGATGACATTGCTCCAGCAGCTTCGGCTACCCCCACTATGCTTTATGTATCATATGTATAGCTCGAAATTGATTAAGGAATTAAGTCCGCCCAGTGAATCTGTCTAACAGATTCAAAAAGATCACAATAGATTATAGACACCAGCTGTGTCGTCCTGTCGATCTTCCATCAAAGAGGACGTGAATGTTCGCTTCGTAGGCTCCAGCTATAACCTGGGATTACAATATACAGGGATATGTAGCTCAGCCCAATCCAGACCCAATCCATATAAACTGAGGCATCGATATTGTTCTCATTCGTCCGTTTCCGTACAGAGTCCTGAAAATTGGTAAACTTGACAGTTGTCAATGCGCATGTGCATTACTTTGGTGTTACATACGGCTCATGAGGGCTTGAATGTAAAGCTGCTTTAATAGGGGGTTGGGACACCAAAACAGTTCCGATCGCCTTTTCTCCCTTCAAGCGGCCGCCATTTTTTGTATCCGCGAATACAAGTTTTTTTTTCTAGCCCAACATTAGATTGTTTTTATTTCACTCTAATGCACTTTTTTCGAGTTATAATAATACTTTCTACGGAATAAAAGGTTGTCGTTTATATGTACTTAAGTCTTTTTATTTGTGATAGCAGCTATAAAATGGAAACATTAAACGGTAAAATCAAGTCATTTTCGTACAACACACTGTCTTCTTCGCTTGCAAACCGGTATAGCATCTATTCCGTGCCCGCGCCCCACGAGAGAGGTCGTGATTTCATCGGCAAATCAAGGTTAAAGCTTACTGTTACAAATCACTGTATTTTGTAATCCCAGCTATAACTAACCGTACATTTTGGTTGAAGACCGGCATGCTGATGGATTGGATCGCCGGTACTGACTGCTGGCGATTAGGTTTTTGACTCTTAGGATTGCGGGTTCGATTGCCGTACGGATCTAGGCCTGCGAAATTTTCTGACCTAGAATGTATTCAAATTATGAAAATGTTATCCCTAATTTAAATAACGAAAATACTGTTACTATTCATTTTCTGAACGAAGCAAAAATAACCACACATCTAGTCTTTAAATGAAATCTGGTACACTTGCTATTTTGCAATAGCGTGCATATTTCTCGAAAAGTAGTCACTGTAGATATTTAAATTTGTCACATTGCAAAGATAACGATGTGGACATTAAACGGCTTCGTCATGTTTTTAAAGTTCGCGGTAGATTTATGCAAAATGGTTACCTATGACAACCCGAAACAAAGATCTATTTAGAAACTTGTATCTGGGAGTATATTAAGAACATATGATCATTTATCGATTGAAATGAATCAACATCCCTGTGCAGTGTGATTACTTTTAGAGAAATATATAAATTGTGCTTCATATAATTGTTTAAAATAAGACGGACAACGAGGTTCGCTGAAATTTGGAATGAAGGCGGCACACTTGTTCGGATAAAACTATAATGTACTAGACACACATTGTGAAATAATATGTCTGTCGACATAATTCTGCAGCAGGTCCTATACAGTTTCTCCAATTGTGACTCTTTACTTAAACCAGTCTCCTTTAAGCACGGGCAAGATTGAGGATGGGAGATAACTCTTGCAGATCGACTTATGACATTTGCATTGACGGCTGACGAAGTCATATGTGGAATTTATAATATAGTTGTTTCTTTTCAGCAACGCGCACAAAGAAAGTTTGTTACATTTATGCCTTTAAGAGTGACTTAGTATTTGAGTTCACCTGCATCTCTCGAGTGAAAGTCGGTGCTTGCCGGGAAGATTTGAACGCCATCATGCACCGCGTCCCTCCTCCCAAACTTTGCTTTCCTTCTTTATGTAGCTGGGATCCGTCTTGTACGATGATCAGCACCAACTCCCCATGATATCCACTATAAGCGTTATTGCGCACCGGTGAAGAGCACATACGCAGCGAAATGCCCAACATCGACCTATAGACCTACTACTTTCATTAGAATCGCTTCAACCGCAAAAAGTTCGGTGTTCATTTATGAATGTACTAATTTAACCAGAAGCAGTGTAACATCATATGATACCTGACAATGATGTGTTATTGTTGTTCGCTAGTTGTTTTAAAAACAACTGAACTTGTCGCTGATTACAATTTACTGGAGTGTCGCCCTATAGTGATGTTTTTCTGACGGTAATATTGGCAAGCGGTCGCCAACAGTCTCCGTTCAACAAGGTTATGGGGACATCAACGTTGTCGATCACGGCATTATACTAAAATGAAGTATACCAAGTAAATAATAGAGAATTAAAGAAAATTCTTTAAAAAATAGCATTTAATATATATATATTTTTTAAAAGATTTAATAAATTTTGTACACAAATAAAAAAATATATAAACATTGTTAAAACCGCTTCCCTATGCAGAAAAAAAATATTGAAAATGGGTTAGTTTGTATAATGATTGGAGAAGTAGTACAGGGTGCTTTTACTCATCCAATGTTGTTCATGGGGCGTGTCTTATTGTCATAGTAACTGGGAACTATGGGAACAAATCGTGTCCATTTCTTTGTGAACCAGCGTGTTGGTAACCACGGTAAGTCATAAATATGTATATCTTCTTCATTGTCTGTTATATCCTTTTGAACTTGGTCTGAGGGCACCGCATGCTCAAATGTTGACCGTTTACCTAAGTGCAATAATTATAATATTAGTAATAAATAAAACAATAATTATAATATTAGTAATAAATAAAACAATAATTATAATATTAGTAATAAATAAAACAATAATAATAATATTAGTAATAAATAAAACAATAATTATAATCATAATGAAAAGGTTTATTTGTTTTAAGTGACATTTTTTTTAAAATTATGAACACTTGTTCATTACATATCCAAATATAGTCACATGCTTGGCAAAACGGTATAATATAAAACAAATTCTAAACACAAGCACATATAAATGACTGAACTTTAGTTTGATATGGGCATAAAACTTGTTCAAACTCGATACAAAACAGTCGAATGTATATTTATATATACACTACCACTACATATGAGATGTTACTTACTGCTTGGGCTATATCAATATAGATATAGACATTTCTATTTAGTTTGAAAAAGTTTGAGGCCCACATCAAACGAAACCTCACTACATTTCTACAGGACTTGTGTTTGTTTGCTATAGTTTAATGCTAATATTATTATTCTAGAGCACATATTTCAGCAATATGTTCGACTTGACACGTAAAACAAGCTTAAATAACATTACAAGAAAAAATAAATTTGGACCTACCTTTTATGACGGCCACACTAAATAAAGTTTTCTTCCCGATTAATGACAATAATATATACGCGGTTCAGTCTAGTGTTTGGTGTTTACATATTGCATATATAAGTTTCTATTTATAGTTCCATTAGATATAAATGGGCTAAATTGATACGGCGGCCATATTGACCTATTTGATTTGATCACTGTGAAGGTTTGATAACTACTGCTTGGGTGAGTAAAGTGCATCAGGTTCTATATTGGTAATTAATAAATTAATAGTTAATAAGGAGATTAAATTGGAAATTCGACAGTTAAATTGAAGATGGTGGCTTAGTCAGATAACGTGTGACGTCATACTTTTATACTATGAATACTCTGGATACCTTCTGTTCTACCATTGTTCAAAATGTAAAGTCTTTGGATTTCATGATTTTGAACATGTAAGCGAAAAACAGAGTATAATAGGTAACAGAACATTATCTGGTTCCTGATATCCGGAATAATTGTAAGTAATGATGTAGTATTACAGTCAGTGCGATATTTATATTTCATCACTATTGATTACAAAGGTAAATCAATTACAAACCACCATAATCGAACTGAATTTTCTAGCTGGACAGAATGAGCTACTTTATATTGTGTGGAATTAATACTGTATTACATTTGTATTATTTAGCTCGCTCTGTTTTAACATTGGGTTCCCCCTCCTCGCACACACATACTAATTGCTCAAGTATTTTAAAACAGACGGTTGTCTTGAATTACATGCCTTTTCTTGAAACGATCAGAAAAAGATTCCAGGCGTTTTTGCACATGTCTTTTACTTACCTGGTAAAGTGAGATCGAGAAAAAATCCAATGAAACCACCAACAAAGGGGGAATTGCCTATTAACGCTATAAGGAACTGGTCCAACTCCACGTGACCTGAAACAATGTTATATTCAGGTTATTCAGGGATAGTCCGTGGCATTAGGATGAGAATAACTAAATTATGTTACCCCACTTCTAAATGTCGTTTAAAACTTATGAGAATAATTAGTTTCTACTGCTTCTGTAATAAACACGAGCCGGAAGGGGCAGTTTGCCTAACATATATTTAGAGGACAGTGATAATTCATTTTAATAAAAAAAACTTGGTTTAACACTATGCTGTATTTTCAGGGATCTTTTCAGATAAAACGCATTTTTGGGGATATCTGGTAAAATTGCCATCTCGGAATGTGTCGTCATTGCAGACAAAAGCAAACCCAGGCTTTGGACGCCAGTCATGGCTTCCAGTCGCATGTGATAACTACCATACTCAAATAGTGGTAGTGTGTCTTCATTTTGCAGTAAACACTTTTTACGATCGCAGCTAAAAGTTGTTAAACTGTTTAAAACAAAATTTGTTAAACTGTTAACTGTTAAAAGAGTAGGAAAAATGCTCTCTGGGGATCAGCAACTGATAACCAATAACATTCACAATAATCGGTGTGTCCTTTTGTTAATTGGTCAGGCGGTTTTTGTGAATATTTATTAAAGCCTACTATAAATAGCTTTATTTGATATCACCCAATCAAAGCCAGTTATAAATGACTACATTGGATATCATTCAATCAAAGCCAGTTATAAATGACTGCATTGGATATTACCTAAACACAGCCTGCTATAAATAAATCCATCTTATATCACCCAACCAAAGCCTGTTATAAATAGCTACATTGGATATCATCCAATCAAAGTGAGTTATAAATAACTACATCGGATATCATCCAATCAAAGTCTGTTAAAAATAACTACATCTGATATAACCCAATCAAAGTCTGTTAAAAATAACTACATCTGATATTACCCAATTAAAGTTTGTTATAAATAACTACATCTGATATGACCCAAACACAGCCTGCTATAAACAGCCACAGCTGATGAAAGCCCGAACTCCTGCTGGCAATCATTGCATGTGAACCCCATGAACAATTTCTGCTATACTATCAATGGTTTTAACTCACCTGTGTCAATTTGACCGGGGTTTTCCTGGACCCAGCGTGGTAGTAGGATACCCAGGATTAGTGAGAAACCCAGTGTAACGTAATTCCGTGACAGTGATATATTAACGGTGTTTAAAGCTGCTATTCCAACGCCCGTTAATGTGGCTATGCTGATGATGGTCAAACCACCAAATACTGGATCAGGAATAGAGACGAACACGGCATTTAACTTCCCAATGATACCCAAAATTATCACACAGAAACCCCCAAGCTGGAATACTACACGACTGCCAACCTAAGGGGTAAAAGGGAGGCTCATGAGGGTCATTACACAGTCAGCTTACTCCTCGTCATATTTGCATAATGCCGTAACCATCAAACACATTTAAAAAATGACCTTCTTTACAGGAAATGAAGCAATTTTTTAAGAATAATTGATTGATCTACATAACACATGTTTTATTAATGAGAAATACTGATAAGAACCGAATACATGTAATATCTTGCATATGTGCATTATATTTAAAAAAATGTCACTGTGGGAAAAAATACGCTCACTTATCAACGGCTATTCATACACATCTTTGTGTTTTTATCCGCTGACTTAAGTCGCTGGTTGGCTCGAGAATAAGCGGAACAGGGTTACCGCGAACTGGGTAAATTAGGTCATGTCATTTGGGACGTCCCAGACTACAGTTGTTTATGTCGAATCTATTAAAGGCCGTGGCTGTTTCATTGGCTGTCTGAAAAGCATCTATTGTCAGTAACCAATCAAAGCGTGTATGAAGATTTAGATTAGAAACAGCAAAGAATAGATTTTCATTGGATGTTTAAAAGTTAACACTGTTCAGCCAATCCCCGAGAAATGCTTTAATCAGAGGATATAGAGTTATAATTTCTTTATATCTGACGATTATTGAGAGTAGAAATGATTGGCATTACGGGAGTAAAAAGACATTTTTAAAAAATTAAAAGACCTCGAAATTTTATTAGTTCTTGAATATCCACTCGGTACGACTGGTGTACTGATTTAAACGATGGTAGCACATAGGGAGCGAACAGATATACTACATGTATTGTTGGCGCTAATAAAACTTTGATATGGCGCGAATCACAAGAGAAATAAACAAATAGGGTGTAAACGAGCAAGGCAATGAGGCAAAGATATTCACTTACCTTGGTGAGTCCTATTATGCTGATCATTCCACTGTATGAGGTGGTGGCGTGAGACGCCCCCAAAGCCCCCGAAATCACACTACAGATTCCTTCAACAAATAGCCCCCTGTTGATGGCATGAGGTGGAGGGGTGGGCACACCACAGATGCGGCTAGCTGTGAAGTAATCTCCTACTGACTCTATGATGGACATGAACACACATAACACCATACTAACAAACAATGAAGTGTTGAAGGACGGCCCGCCAAATTGCCCTATTGGAAAAGTTAGGAATACAGAGTTAATCCTAAACGAAATTCCTTACATGATATTAACATTTTTACTTTTAAACTTGAATTGTCAAATCTATATTGGGAATTCAATATATGTTTTAAATATTATCTGTCATGTATATGTTTTAATGCTTTAAGGTATTATGGCTTAATATACATTTGTAATAGACAGAACATATCCTAGTGTATGAATGAATGAATGAAGGAATCAATCATTCAATCAATCAATCAATCAATCAATCAATCATTTTATTCACTGCTCTTACATGCAAATAATAAAGTCCCTTATTTACTCTAAAGGTTAAGATTTCGAACCAAAAGCGTACCGATACAATTTAATCTAACCGCGCGTAGCCATCTTAGAAATGAAATTCCACTGAGAATAAAAGTAGATATCTCCGCATTCTCTGGATTAGAAGGAAAACCTTCTTAGAACTTATTTCATATTACAGTGGACGTGGAAAACATTTAGAAGTTTAAAGCAAAGAATCCCTGGATTGCTCGTTGGAATTAAGACGTTAAAATAATTATATAACCACTGATGCTAGCTTCTTATGTTCACACTAAAACTGTTTATATGCATCAAAGACTGTTATTCACTACAATATTCCGAGGATGTACACCAAATAACTTTTCCCAGCATATCGATTCTATGGTCCTTTACTCGGAACAAGTATATCGGTTCTTACCCGGGTATGGAAAGTAGAACCATTCGGCAGTGGTAATAGCGCTTGACCTTGAATCAGTACGGGCCATGTACTGGAGGTCATCTGGGTCATCTGTTAACGCCCCAGTGACTGTCAATATATAGGACAGCAGCCAGCCCAGTAAGACTGCACCAAAAAGCTGAAAACAATCAACTTCTTTAAAACATTGTTATTATCTCAATGGTTGAATTTGTGGCGGAAAGATTTTGGTTTTGTTTTGCCGTCATACTCATTGGTATTTCGATACTTTGACATTTCGATAACGACTGTGAATTGCTATACATTATATGAGTAAAACAGAAGCGAAACATCATAAACTCCATCCCTACATATCTGACGTTAACAGAAAACATCTCCTTTATGTAGGTGGTTTTATATGCGGCATATTGGCGATAAATCAGAAGTCTGGCGAACTACTGACTGGGCCACGACAATGCCAGATGGCTTTGGTAGAAAATATATACAAATTCTCAAAATTCAATTATTGTGCAAAGAATTCAAATAAAACGGCATTTTCCCCATGTTTGACTAGTTAATTTTATTTAAATTAGACATTCTTCTAGACATTAAAAAATGAAAAGCTGTAATAATGGGACTAGTAAGACAAATTTTCAACAAGATTAATCGGATATCCAGAAAAAAAACTTACTCCATAAACTTGAAAGACAGGGTATGGCTTCTTGTACAACCCTTTCTCGCGATTCCACGCTGGCAGCGGGATTTCAACATGTTCTAAGTATGACGTCATCACCACTACCAGTGATACTGTACTGGTGAAAGAGATACGTAAATGAAAAGTTAATAAAATGATTGATCTGTTAATGGATTGATCCGTTCAATGTCGGTAAATGATCCGAAAGAGGAACAGTATCCTATAACACACTCGACCAAGGGAACTGTTCCGCTCCGATTTTCCAGGTGTAGTGCTCTTTCTAAAGTTTAATAGTTTGAAAACAGTTAAAGCCAATCTACCTCTTTTCGATTATTTGATTTAAGAACTGTTTTTTAAAGAATGATTGAAAAATAAATATATACGGAATAACTATATACGTTAACACAGCAAATGTTTACATAACAGGAAAGTCAATGTCATTAATTACAATAGTTGAAAAATCTTGTTTGTTAATTATGTTATGATCCCAGCTTCTAAATGCCACTTAAACAATTTAAGTAGATGGAGGAACATAGTAACCTGTGTTCTAATTAATAAGGCAAGATTTGTTTATAAAGAAACTCAAACCATAAAAATGGAATCACTTACAAAAACGCCACGCCCCAGTGGGTTGAAGACAGATCTATAGCGGAGTCGATGATGACAACACCAATGAGAGCGATCGTCGGGGCTACTGTGAGAGGTCCGATATAACGAGAGATGTAACCAATCGCACCACTCCCTCCTAGAAACACGTGCACCGTAGAAGCCACTAATAAGCTGCCTTCTAACTGCAATAAACAATCAAAATTGCTGTTGACAGGAGCATGTTTCAAAAACACGATTAAAGGGCTAAACAACTTCCGCAAGATAGTAAAAGATAATGCATATCACCCCGTCTCTTTTCGTTTTAGCGCAGGTCTAAAACGACTCCAAATCCATACAGCTGTCCCATAACAATATTATTCAAATCACCAGACGTATAACTAATGACTCTAGCTGGGATAGAGGTCATAACAGGGGGATTAAAGGAGGGACCCCAAAATAATAAAATACACTTGATGTGTATAGCAAAAATTACATTAAAAGTTCCACATATATATGCTAACAAAAAGCTTGCTAAAATTGTGTACGAACTAAATATTCTTACAGTTTACTTTTCTAGATGAGAGTTAAAATATGTAAGTTTATGAAGTGATATGTTTTTTTTCCAAGTTTAAAACGATCAGAATTAAAGCTGCATTCAACCCTATTATCATTTGATTAAAACCGAAAGCGGGCTAACCTCCATGCCTTGCGTACAGCCCGCTTGGTCAGAAACCTACTACCATTTTGAATGTCTAAATGTAGTGATATCCGCTAAAATGGCGTAAATGGTGCGGTCGTAGCAAAACAAATTACAACTGTATAAGTACACCAGGATTATGCTTTGATGTTATTCAGTTGTACATCAATCCAATTCCCTGTTTAAAGTTACCAGTCAACCAAATCTAACAAATAAACAAATTATAAAGATACTAACAAGTTTAATCATTTTTAAATGAATAAAATTGTTCAATTTTATGTTGACCTACAT
>JAQQZZ010117926.1:0-14805 GCA_030265115.1 Mopalia vespertina | reverse complement strand
CATTTCTGTAGTGTGTGGTTGGCCTGGTGCTTTCTGAGCTAAAGAGGAACAGGAAGCTGATATGTTTGTGAAGTCTTGTATTGTCCTGTAATGTTTTTGTTTGTTGCCAGTGGTGTCGAGGGGGGGTTTCCTTAACCAATTGGGCTGGCATGTCATCAATACCGTGAAATAACCTTAAGTATGGCGTTAAACCAAAAACAAACAAATCAAACCCCAAGCCAAGTCGCACATTAATATCCGATCGTAGTAGGCAACCTGTATTGAAATAACCATAAGTGGCGTATAGCTCCAAAACAAGTGATTGTTTAGTGAAATAACCCTAATAGTGCATCGTCCTGATGCTATCTGAGCTAAACGACCACATGAATCCGATCCGTTTGTAATGTAGTTTTATTGCATCCTGTGGTAGTCTGTTTTTTTTGCCAGTGTTGTCGGGCTGGTGTCCTTCTCCAATTGGGCTGGCACAGCATCATGTGAGTGAAATAACCTTAAGTATGGCCTTAAACCCTAATCAAACAAACCTAATAACAGATGTAAAGTATAGTAACAATCCCAGCGGAAGAATTCATTTTGTCTGCACATTTTGATTTATTTATCAAACCATCATCTGGAGTGATGATAAATTGAAACCAGAAGTCAAAATAAAGCTCTTATCTTTCTTCAGAGTTGTTACTATACTTTACCAGTTTGTCATAATGCATGTATTAGCACAAGAGAACCTATATACATACACCAATGGTTTGTCATAATGCATGTATTAGCACAAGAGAACCTATATACATACACCAATGGTTTGTCATAATACATGTATTAGCACAAGAGAACCTATATACATACACCAATGGTAATTGAGACAAATCCGGTCATAAATACTTGCAAACTTATACTTTATTCCTTATATAATACATATATACAGCACAAATATATTCATTGCGTACAACCTTAGACAAACCAGAGCAAAACGCATAAACAGACCATTCTCCACACAACACTGTAATATTGTTTATTAAAGGAATAATTATTTGCACTTTATGCAGTTCTCTAGATGTGCTGCATGACACACATAGTAGTGGAGTCGAAATAATGTGGAAAAGCATTCACTTAGCAATTCTCACTTGCATAATATTTGACAAATACTTAAATTTGCACCGCACAGTGCACTCCCGGTTAACAGTACGTGTGTATATTCGAGTCAGATTTCTCAACAACAACAACAACAACAAAATACCACTTGATATAATCAAATTATATTGATTGACTAGTTGTGTTTAACGCCATGCTCGATATTATTTTACTTATACAACGGCTCTGTTATTTTCACCAGTGAACTGTGAACTGTTTTGTGGTGTAAAATTTATCTTTGTGAGTAGAGACAGCATTGCTATGTTCCAAACAGCAAGCCATTATTAAACAAAGAGCTTCAATTATTAAGATTTTAAGAATCGACTCATTGACTTTGTTTTTATCTTTCTCATTAAACAGCACAAAGTTAGATTTGTATGATAAATAATTGAACAAAAAAAAAATGACCACATTAACACTGGAAAAACTGCCACACAGAATTTCACACATGCATAACATTGGACGATAGAGTTTCAATTCATATTAAAGCTTCGAAGAACAGACTAATGAACATATTCCCTAAAGAGTTCTCCTGTGTATACATACATGTTCAGAAAAGTTTGAGTGTTGGGCTCCCCAATGAAGAGCAACTTAAGTACCTTATAGGCTTCAGGTTTACCCATTTAAGATAGAAAGACTTGGTGTGGATAACAACTTCTTAGTTGATTGGATACTACGTTTCTATCTCATTCCAGAGATCGTTTTCAAGTATCTCCAGAATGAGATAGAAATGCAGTGTTCAATAAACTAAGTTGTTATCAAAGTTTCGGTTGAGTCAAAATGAATTCATTATCTTTCTTCAGAGTTGTTACTATACTTTACTATGTTAAACTCCTCAGTGGTAGTAATAATAAGATATCCATATCAAGTCGTTCTATCTTATATGTACTTCCCAACTTCGAAATGCCACTTAAAGAATGTACTAGTATATGGCAATTATTAAAACGTCTTTTTGAATTTGTACAAAGGGACAAAAACTATTCCTAAATATTGGCAAGATAAATGTGGTACATATACATTTCTGAACATAAAACAGTCCAGCTGTCCCACGCTAAATGATTTACAGATTGAATCAAGAAAGATTTTGGTATATTAAAAAAAATAAAACATATCAATATGCAAGTTGTTTAATGCTTCAATCAGACGTGTCTTTACATGTCCTTCAATATATCTAATCCCTATAATAGAAAATACACAAAACATGTAGATGCCATTGAAATAATAGATGCCATTGAAATAAACTCAGTTGAAAGAACATAAAATCCATAATAGAAATGGTGTCATTGGTAACAAAATCAATAGGTTTGTATGAGCAGGGTTTAATGCCATACTTCAGGTTATTTCACTTACAGGATGGCGTGATAGCCCGATCGGCAAGGGCGACCACCCTCGCCAACAAACAAAGACAAGACGGGAGATGTTATACAAAGACCTCACAAAAATGATTGGCTTCATGTTGCCCCTGAGGTTTGAAAGCACCGGGGCAACAGAACGCTTACTCCAACCGCGTGTCAAAATTAATAGGCATTGCCAAGCCATAATTGATCAATTAACTTAACTTGTGATCAGTGGTACATATATAACAGCTGTTTACTATAACATTAACACAACAACAAAATAATATTCCTCTACTACTGAGTTAAGACAGTTCCATAAATACTGCCTTTAGTCAGAGGGCCGGAGCTACAATGAACTGTTAGAATTTGAACTACATAATAATTCAGTTACAAAAGTAATATTACAAAATTAAAATAACACCAATTAATTCTAATAATTAAGCTAAAAACTGACTAGAAGCTCTTGCAGTTATAGTGATAAAGCTTACCAGAGAAATTTAATCTATCAACAAATGCTAACAAAACAAACAAGAACTGAGATTCAACAGCTATATGTACACACAAACAACATAAGGTCAAATATGACTTAAAAGTATGCTGCTACCCGCAACTTGTTAATGGCATCTTCCACTTGCAACCAGACCCAGTAGCTAGAAAAATTGTGGACATTTTTTTAAATTTAATTGATGTTTGGAAAACATAATTAAATCTTTACAAGTTGTTGACAAGCAAAATTTTAACTGGTTCCTGGGTATCCAACTCCGAGAATATACAAAAATCTACTGAGGTTTAATCGAATTGTAAAACAATCATAAGCTTAACAATGAACTGTTTACATCAGCACAGCTGTTATCACAGTGATGATGTTTGCAGAGTTATTCCCCTTCACTCAAATTGAAAATGTTTAACACAGATGGCCGGCTACCAGTGATGGGGCAAGAAAAAGATGCCAGAAAGAGGTCATTCGTAGATTGATTAAATTAATAAAAATTATATGCCAAGGTCACAGTGAAACAGCACCACAAGTCCAATAACTACAATAAAAAAATAATTGGTACGTTTTAAAGTGATTTACTCACAAAGCTGAAGCTTTAACTATATAAAACATTCTAGTTGACTTAATAAGTCTATCCAAACAACCGATGCTTAACAGCACAACGGCGTAAAGAAAAACTGTATTTTAGCAAACCTTAAACCACGAGAGGGTAAATACATACTATCACAACCCGAGTAAATATGTGTATAATAAATAGAAGATAAATAATTACAAGCACACTTGCCAAGAATAAAAAATATATATATATAATTAACACCTTTCATTAGCTTCTTTCTGTGTTTTCGATTGTAACGAAAATGACTCCTAAACTAAACATCTGCTGGACTATTCTACGCTAATTGAGAGTAAGCCTAGATTCCTGTAAATTTGAATAAAGAAAGGTTATATGAAATGATATAATTTTTATGTTGTTTTGAACGTAAAGTGACAGTTAAAATATTGAGCAGCCTCAGTGCGATTTGTAACAGAATCAGATAATTTCCCTAACATGTGGCTTACTGATTGGATTGTTATTTTTGTCTTTTGATCTTGGCCAATCAAATGCCACAAGTTAGTGCTATTGCTTAAATCGTTTATATAAATCATACTGAGATAATGACCTTTAGATGATCTGTTATGTTAAATTTTGACGAGCCAGATTTACACAATACAGGACTACACCCCAGGAAAACCATGCCCCCATAGATCTGAGTGTTGAGGGATAGTCCATGTCTTTTTTAAATAATGTATAGACTTAACATGGGATTTGGAAAGAAATTTGCGATTTTACATTTTGTGTTAGTCCTGGAGTGTAGACAAGACTCCTCAACAAGTTCTATGATGTATAATTAACAGTAGTGATAGTCAATTCTCAATTTTGTCGAATAAAATATTCAAACTACGGGTACATGTAGAACAAATAAATTAGCCACTAACAAAATAGATTGTCTCGTCTTAAAACATTCTAAGTACAGTACTTTTATATAAATAAATGTTTCACAAAAAAAAAAAAAATGTATAAACTTCCATGAAGCTAAAATGAGGAATTGAGAAATTATTAATTGCCTTTTAACATTGAAATAAAGAAACCTTATGTCAACAGGCTGTATTTAGAGTCTGTTGTTCTGCATTGAGTATAT
This sequence comes from Mopalia vespertina, assembly GCA_030265115.1. Classification (NCBI taxonomy): domain Eukaryota; kingdom Metazoa; phylum Mollusca; class Polyplacophora; order Chitonida; family Mopaliidae; genus Mopalia; species Mopalia vespertina. The sequence goes on along the minus strand of JAQQZZ010117926.1, from coordinate 10,171 downwards.
ACTTCAGGTAATCAGGTAATATAGTGTTCACTCCAGACACTACAATGATGTACATGATGAAGCAATCAACAGGCCAGCAGTTAAAAAAAGGGAAGGGAAGGGAAGGGGGGGGGGGGGGGACTAGTATACAAAGATCATTACAAGACTGAATTTTTAAATTTGTAAAATTGAATCAAAATCTCTCAAAACATTTTCCCCAACCAAACAGGTTTGCTACTCCTTCAATGATTGGTTGTGATTAGAGATTCTAGATTTAACCTGGGATTGGAGGATGTTATACAACGCGCATATTTACCCAGAGGAGTTTCTATAAAAAGTATCAGACTATCCGCGTTTCTATTCCAAATCCAGCAGACAATAATCAGGCTTATGTAACCATTTTTGGTTTGGTTGTAACACAGTAATATGAAAAAAGTCATACATGTATACTGACATTAATTTGGGCGTAAAATGTTTTGGGCGTTCATACGTTTTTCGTTACCAAATTGGTTCTAGAAAAGCCTCTGAAACCCCCTGATTTAAGAGGTGAATGTGAGAATTTATATTTTTTTTTGTAAAACCACCTCACATAAAATTTAGTTTAAAAGAGTTAGTGTAACTGTTCTCTATGGTGATGAAGTTTATAAACAACTAGTGTGACTGCCGACTGTGCTCAGGTTTTAAAAAATTTTGATGGGGCACACAAGACGATGTGTGACAGTTGAACTATATGAGCATGAGTATAAACTAGCTTGGGCTATTGACAGGCTGTCAATTGAGTTGGTTGCCTTATATTTAAATTTCCTGAGAGAATAAATCAGCAAGAACGGCTTAGTGATAAATGAGAAAAAGTCACCATAAATAATGTAAAGATGGTCAAATACATGTAGTATATATAAATAGATGAGTATGTACACATGTACAACAATTAGCATTAACAATAAACCGTACATCATTTCTGTAAGGCACATATAAAGCATCACAATTGACAACAACAACATGGTGAAGTAATGAAACTATTTGATCACTGTTTGCTTAAATGATGCAATAAATCCCCCAGAATATTAATTTTGGTTTCACTTCATCCTTAAAAAGTGAGAAATAATAAAATAACTGTCAAACGGGGAAAATGCTGCGTAATTAATGCAAAATTACAAATTGGAAATGAGGTTCAATTCATTAAACGTAAATCGTAATTGGAGGTTTATTAATCTTCTAATAGAACCTTTTCAAATTGAAATAAAACAAAAAAAAAACAAAAACAACATCAACATAAAATGAAATAGTTTTAAATAGGGACTATAATGAAACTTTCATATGACAAGTCATTATAACATCATCTTTCTACCAGTGGCGTAATTAATCAAGTTTGTGCGATAAACATATTTCAACGCCCCTCTGACAATTACTTCTTCATCAAATAGGCAAACCTGTACCCCAATTGGGTCGCTCCGATGCCCGGTCTCCATGCGAAATGCCCCTGCACATCCAGTAGGTATGGGGGTTGTTGTCTACTTAAATATTAACCACCCGATTTCTCAGCATGATGTTGATGTAAGTTTTCATTCACAAAACCATGGTAAAAATATGGTAAACCATGGTGACAAAAATTGACTTGTAAGTGCGTTAAAATGCCATACATTATCTAAAGTTTGTTTTTTTAAAGTTCCAACAATCCAAAATCCTATCTTGTTTAGCTGGGAAAAAATTTAAGGTTTTCTAAAAAGTTGCAACAATTTGAAATCTTATCTTGTTTTGCAAAGTATTTGTACCTTTATAGCATAAAATATATGGTTTCTAACAAAAGTTGCAATTTAAAATCCTATCTTGATTGTACATGTAGCTTAGAATAAAATATAATATATCATAATGCAACTTTTAGAAAGATTTGGAGTTATTTGGCTCATATTTAAAAACATAAATTTGGTATAAATTGAAATTTCAACGCTTGCAAAATGGTAAAAAAAAAAACGTGTATTATTATCATAAAAACATACTGGACTATTCACGCACACTCTTCACCATATATAGTTTGCAATAGTTCATAAAAATAGTTGCCTGCAAAGCTCACAGAAATAAAACACCAATGGAAAAAAATATAAACAAGAACGCTGTGGTAATTTCCATCAGGCTGTACTGGAATTTTCATCGATGTATTTATCATCGTTGCCGTTGGTCACCTTGTTAAGGTACTGAGCTACATGTTCGTATCCAGCTTCTATCGCTAAGTCTGCCGCAGTCTGATTCTCCTATAGAATACACAAAACACAACAAAGTATTAATTGGTTTATTTATTAGCTCAAATTTCAATGTTCTTGAAGCAGATTGGGGAGGGGAGTGGTTGTAAAAAGATTGTTTGATTAGTGTCCAATGCCATGTTCAACTGATTGATTTATGTTTTACGCCATGCTCAAGGGGATTTCACGGATATGACGACAGTGTTTTCCAACAATTATTGATACCAGCACAAACATAAAATGTGATTTGTTGATAAAGTTAGAAAGTTAATCTTCCTCTAGTGCTCAGTAATACAGTATTGCTACCCTTCCTCTAAACATTGGATGCTTCATTATATAACTCATAATTGTTTTCTTGGGGTTGATGCAGTATTTAAGGTTTCTTTGTTTGATTGAGGTTTAATGTCGTTCTCAAGGGTAATTTACTTGTATGACTTCGGATTGTCTACTTTTTTACTGTTTCCAAATTTGATATGGTGGAAAACTGAGAGGATACTGTGTAAAATCACAGCCTCGATTACTGGAAACACACTGACTGACCGGCTCATATAGGCCTACCGGAGGTCAAAAGATGACTCAAGCCTGTAAGCAGTGCATCAAAGTAGCTTTACAAGGCAGACACACTAACCACAGTCCTGACTCAAGGTTATTTCACTTATAATGTGATGGCATGCCAGCCCAGAAACAATCTCCATCGCCAGAGGCAACACACAAATACAAGACCTAAGACAAATAGAGGCCAAAATACAGGGTACAGTAAGTGTGCAGAGTTATAGTAGTAGACGCCATATCAGGTCAGCCTTGTGTTGACCATGAGCTCAGGCTGCTCCAACACATCAGGGCAACATGAAGTTCCCTACTTGTAACTGCCTGCTATTCACTTTTAAACCACTCACCCTGTTCTTGAGAAGTGGATCACAGTTTTTGTCCAGTAATATTTTCAGCACCTTCATATGACCAAACAAAGCCGCTGCGTGAAGAACAGTCTCTCCATTCTGAAATGTAATAACAGTAACATTCGGTGTCATTAAATTCAAACTAGTCACAGTTTCACAGGCATCTTATTTGTGAACAAGGACATTATTTGGCATGTCATCTGTCCAAAAATGAACAGCTTCGAAATGCAATGATCAAGGTCATCACTATCTACCCAGAAATATAAATACATTAAACACTACAAATGGTTTATCATATTTTTAAGATTTTCAATGAAATACTCTTCTTCGTCAATGTTTTCTTTAAGTTGATATTCAAGCGTAAATTTCGTGAGGTCTACAAGAAAGAGTAAATTGTTCAATGGACTAGTATGTGAAAAAAGTCAAGTTATTGTTAGAAATTGTTTGTCTGATTGGGGTTTATGCATACTCAAGGGCGTTTCACTTATATAACCAAGGATTGTCGACTTCTCATTCTGCATTACTTAAATATGGTTGAAAACTGAGAGGACATACAAGGAAGCGGAGTGACGTGATATTTGTTCAGTCCAACCCAACTTTAATAGAAGGTTGGCACAGAGCCAGCCAGCTAGAGAGTTAGATTAAAACAAAACTTCACACTGGTCTATAAATGCCACTTGAAGGTGAACTTTAAAATTATTGATCAACACTTTTCTGTTTTGACAAGTCGAGAGCATAAAATTTGACAGAGCGTGGTGATCTATCATGGTTTGTTTGTTACTTTGGGGTATTCACATTATACCAACTATTGTTTCTTTATCTTATTTTTTTCCCCCTGTAAAACGGTTACTAGAAAATCACAATTTCTTTGGGTAGATTGTGATGACAAGCTTCCACTGGATGTGATGTGACACTTTTGGTTTATTATTATTACATTTATATACATGTAGTTTGATTGTGTTTAAGATCATACTCAAGGGCATTTCACTCATTTGGAAACTTTGTGTTGCTAGTTTTCTGCTGAAAACTTATAAGTTATCACAGAAAATCCACCCTGGCAACTCAAATAGTCAAAAAGAGTACCATTAAAAACTTCTGAAGCAGAAACTCTGCAGCTGATTTTTAATAGATTCCATGTGTGCCGTTTGACCAATGTTGGAACTGGTAATATTTTTATAGGCATTGATAGAGATGGGCCTAATCCTGTGAACTGAAAATGGAATATTCAATCTGGGGCCAAAAGAACGCTATAGAGTTTGTACGTACCTGTAACAAGCCTAAGTTAGGGTTATGTTGAAGTATTTCTTGTATAACATCTATGTGGCCTTTGTGGCAGGCTTTAAACAACGGGGTAGCACCGTCCTGAAACAGAGAGTAATGTGTAAACCACTTACACTTTAATACAGTTATAGATTGACGTACATGTATAATGACTTACTTGACATACTTGTATAACAACGGTGTCTGGTTTAGTCCAAACTGGCAACATTTTATTAAGTTCTAGCCATTTCTGGATTGACTGATTTGTTGTCAACGCGATACTCAAGAATGTTCAGTCATCAGTGGCTTAAAATATATACAAATCCTTTTGTTACAGGCACCTGTTGACAAAAGTGAAATTTGTTGCGGATCTCCAGAAGACCAGTTGCTAGATTAAATGATTTGGGGAGGTTGCGACTGCATTTGTCGTAGCTAAGTAGGCAGTGGCTGTTTATATTGCTGTCTGAAAACAACTTTGTCTGGAATCAATTAAGTTTGCATTCAGACTTAGACTAGAAACAGCCAATAGAGGATTTTGAATGAACATTTAGCAATAGACCCTCTTCTAGCTATCCGCGGCAAACATCCCTTCTTTTGTTCATAGGGGCTATAACAAAAGGATTTGTATAAATAACAGAAGGTTAGAGCTCTGGTCCTTCTAGCCAGAGACTGGAGTTCAAATCCCGATGAAGGCAATCAAAGTTCTTTTTCTCTTTATGAAAATAGACATTAATAGTCGCTGGGTGATTAGTGAGCATACATACTCAATAGCTATACACTTATATATTGTGCTCCAATAGTAACTAGCCAAACTCATACTGTGCATAGTACCCCTAATCATAGGGCTCTCCTTTGGCATTACTCCAGAACACAATATGTAAGGTACCAAGTATTTCACCAGAACCTACACGAGTCGCATACATTCTTTACAAAATGTTTCACCTTGATACAGGATTACAGAAAAGGGTGACCATTACACTTATATTATCATTTAATCAACCATCCCTTATCAAATAAATTTCCCACAGATCCAACTTTAATGAAAAACTATCTAAGAATTTGAAACTGACCTCCCGACAAGCATCCACTTTGGCACCCGCTTCGAGAAGTTCTTTAGCCACTGTAGCATTGCCCATCTGTGCTGCAATCCACAGAGCACTGGCACCGTCCTGACATGAAACACAACAAATGGTTCATCATATTTTTTAGATTTTCAATAAAATAATCCTCTTCATAAATGTTTTCTTTAAGTTGATATTCAGCATACATTTAGTGAGGTCTACAAGAAAGACTGAATAGTTCAATGGACTAACACATGGGAAAAGTTACTATTACTATGATTCCTTGTTTGTTTCATTAGGGTTTAACGTAGTACTCATGAGTATTTCACATTTTTGATCTCGGATCAAGGGCTTAGACAGAGGGGTGTCCACCCATCCTTTGGTTTGGATACCCTGGATTGAACAATTACCTTATTTAGACACCCTGTTTTAAGAAACTTGGACACCTAATTAATTCAAAATTGAAGCAAAATGACCATTTCGGATACCATATTTTTGATTTCTGGCTATACCACTGCCATGGATTCACATCATTGTCCACTTCTCGTTCTGCCTTTCTTAACTATGGTTGAAAACTGATAGGAACAGAGATGTATTCATTTACAGTTTTACAAAATAGGTTTGTTTGATTGGGGTTTTACATCGTACTTAAGGTTATTTCACCAATATGACCGCATGCCAGTTCAATGGGTGAAAGAAAATCACCCTCGACACCACTGGCAACAAACAAAGACAAGACAGGACAATGCCCCGATGTAATACAAAGACAACACAAATAGATCAGCTTTATGTTGTTCCTTTGCTTTGAGAGCACCAGGACAAAACAAAGCCTGCTTCAAACGCCAGCTACATGAACAGACCGTGACATTAACTTACCTCCCTTGTCATGTCCGCCTGTGCTCCTTTAGATAATAAAAACTTGAGCATTTTCACGTGGCCATTTTGAGCAGCGATGAAAAGTGGGGTGGCGCCATCTACCATCTGGGCGTGAATATCACCTCCGTTATCCAGTAACGTTTCGGCCACTTCCACATGGTTGCACTGACAGGCCACAAATAGAGGGGTTCCTCCATCCTGAAAATCAAGCCAAGTCAATTAAATGTACCTAATTTAATACACAATGGCAGACCATTAAGCATGGTGTTGATAATAAAATAAAAACTGGAGCATTTTACAGAATGATATTAATTTTTTCCTTCAGATTAATTTCATTCACTTGATAAATTTGTTTGTTTGATTGAAGTTGAGCATATGATGTTCATTGTTCATGTTTAACTCAGTTGTACGTAATAAAATATGGTGGAAAACCGATAGGAAACCTCATAAAAACCATCGCTAGAGGCACCTCATGTGTCCCTCATATACCTGAAGTCTACAAGTGGTACATCGGAGGAGGATCTGTAGTCTGCTACCTTAACCACTGAATCATGACATCAGGCCTTTCTAGACGAGGATTTTTCATCAGCTGTATATAATATTATTATACACGTAAATGTCCATCCCTGTGATATTATGTACAGACGACATCTGTCCAACATTCTACGATATTTGACAACAATCTTTCTGATGGCACTGACATCATTTTTGTGTTGCGACGGCATATTTTACTGAGCACTTGTTAGAAAGCAAAGAATGTACACTGACGTAATCTATTTCCATAAGCATCTCGTAACGTAATTAAATGATAGTGAGGGAACTTTAGTAAATCAGAAATGTCTCTTATAAATCTCCGATGGTCAGATATTTTGTTTTTAATTTTAATAACTTGGACAAGTGGGTCTATAATAATAGGTTATTGGATTGTCTGGCTCTGTATGGACTCGCTCTGGCACTGGGAAACCGCTCACAGCCTCCGACTACAGGGTCGATTTGATATGATCTATTCCATTATTTATTTAAAGGTGAAATATGAGTATTTCTTCCAGCAATTCCAATCATCAATGTGTTATTTTTCTCTAAACTGGGACAATATTGTTGGTGGACGTCTGCTCTCGGCAGTTTGACTGACAAAATGGCGAATCCAATGTAGGTTGTTTTACTGCAGACAACATAGATACATTCCATTCAGACACTGACTAGAAGGATAGTGGGAATTTGGACATTTTATTTCACAATGGAAGCCACAGATTTCAATAGAATTAAGACTATGTGATTTGGAAATAGTGTAAGAAGCATTGATTGTTTTGTTTCTTTGTTTGATTTGAGTTAACATCGTACTCAAGGGTATTTCACTTATATGGCGACGAATTGTTCCTCGCCTAATTATGATGGAAAACCAGGAGGAAACCACCTGAGAACCATCCTCGCGATTGCCGGAGCCACATCATGTGACTCACTCATATACCCAAGGTTCAACAGACAGGCTCGATCATGTGAACAGTACATCGAAGTAGGATTAGTAAGCGAGTGCCGCTAACCGCTAAGCCTTGGCCGAGGATCTAAGAAGTATTGATGTAACAGAGTGCAGCAAACTAATCTAATTTCAATGCATATGTTATTTTGATTATGATGATTTTTATTTTTGGAGACAAGTTTCTAAATAAACTCCACTCACATAACTGGGCAGGTCCACTGGGGCTCCACTGGTGATTAAACTTTTCACTATTTCCCTATAGCCACCTTGAGATGCAAAAAACAGTGCACCTGTTCCCGTCTGAAAACAGAAAGAACATTTTTTTTGCGTAAATCTCTAATTTTTATAACTCTGTTAAAAGAAGAAGAAAAAAACAGGCTTCAAGTAGGCAATATTCAATTCATCAGCACACATGAAATATGGCATCAAGTAGGCCTGGAGGTGGGGGAAATCTACAATATTCTATTCATCAACAAAAAAAAAAACAATTATATATTAAATGACTTACTGTAAACAACAACAAATTACCTTAAAATAAAACAAGTCCTCTAGGGACTTTATTCCCATCAAACAATTGTTTACAACTAGTTGTATTTAATATAAATTTCTTTGGTGAATAAAAGTATCAATCAATCAATCACACACACATGAAAAATGGCATGTCTACAGTCATATGTTTGCTGTATCATATACACACACGTGAGAGTTCAGTTTATGGATTAGTTCGGTCTGGCACATGTCCTGTATTACACAGCAGACAGATCAGCTGTTCTCTTATTTCTACTAACACACCAGTAAAGGGATTATGTGTATACATGAATACATGTGCACACTGTCATAAATCCTATAAGTGGGGAACGTTTATATAAACAGTCAGCTCACATGTTATAATGTCCACACAATTACATGTAAAAACAGGCAAATTACTGTATAAGGATGTTTCCCTGTGTTGTATGCTGTATGGTACCCAAAATAATTGTTCCATACATGTACACAATTACGCCAAAAAAATGAAATCCTAATTCAACATAAAAGGAAATATTTAAATATGTGCAATTTTGAATTAACCAACACATATGTAAAGGACTATTGTTAATCAACACTAGTTGGTGTCATTCTGTGACAATCAATTAATATTAATTATCGAAATGTAAAGGTAAGAAAAATGTTATAAAGATATTTGTAAAATTTCTGAAAATAGTCATAAAGAATTATTTTATGAAGAGCAGATTTACTCAATTTTTGGCAGATTACAACCTAGAAATTATGTAAGTACTGAAGGAGTTTGTGAATTTCTGAAATTTGAATATTTAGTTAAAATAATTTAATTAATAAAAGTTTAATTCTTAAATTTTCTAGTATAACAGTAAAATATTTGATAAAAAGAAAAAAAAACCCACTTATATCTAGAATTAATTTATTTTTGTTGAAGCTCTTCAATTAACTAGACATTCTACAATACAAGTAACACGCACTCCCATACTACAATCAATGTATTTATACTGATGTTAAGCCAACGGTTTTATCAGACATAACACAGGCGACCGGGTTATGAGAATCAATTAGAATGTAACCACCAGAGCATGACAGTTAATCCGATTTCAGATTAAAGGTCACAAAGCTTTAATTTATTACCTGGGACTTATTAATAAAATTCTTTCTATCAATTAAATGCATAATGCACCTTTCAGTTAATAAATATACAAGGTAGTTTGTGACGCACTTTGATAAAACTGTCACCAATCAATATGTGCAAATTCAGTGCGATAAGCCAGAACAGAACAGAAGCCATTTATAAACTGTTTTACAACAAGAAAACTATCATACCATAAAATTCAGTGCTTTACGCCACGCCACAACAAAACAAACTGTTGTACGACAAGAAAACTATCATACCATAAAACTTCTTCATTTTGTCACTCAATGAAGTTGTGTTCTATCACAAAACAAGGAGTGGTTATCCAGAAATTGTATAATTATTATATTTGTTTGTTTGTTTTTTTGATTGGGGTTCAACGTCGTACTCAAGGGTATTTCACTTATATGACGATGGATTGTCCACTTTACACTGTTCCTGGTCTAATTACGGTGGAAAACCGAGAGGAAACCTGAATACAATCATAAAATTCAAAAGATTGTATTACTTAGTCTTTTGAATTCACTTGAGTAAGGCCCCGGCATGTGGGCCCAAACTTGTATAGTAAATGTTAACATGGAGTAGCTCTGACAGGAGTTCGTGGTTTTATTGATTTAACAATTTGATTGTACGTAATTTTGTGAAAGTCGCTCGAGCTTAATATGTATTCTTAGCTCAGGGGCCGGTTCCACAAAGCATTTTCTGACTTAAGTCAAAATACTAAATTTGATATTTTTGCCACTTGCCTG
>JAQQZZ010117904.1:0-14807 GCA_030265115.1 Mopalia vespertina | reverse complement strand
ATTCCTAAGATAGAAAACTATCAGAGACCCAAGTGGCGAGACTTAGTGGTCTAAGCGTGTCGGAGGAACCATCCACAGGTTCGACCATTGGGTGAGTTAGTTACACAATGTGGTTCTGTCAATCCCAGGGGTGGTTTTTATTATGTTTCCTCTCGGTTTTCAACCGAATTTAATCAAGTAACAGTCTTAAATGGACAATGAGTTGTCATATAACTGAAATAATCTTGTGTACAACATTAAACCTGAAACAAACAAATAAAACTGTCAACCAATCCAAAGACCGATGGCAATAAGACGTTTAAATCTCAATATTGGTTTTGTTATTGTCAGATATTGATCAGTAATCACCAATCAACGACCAATATCTCCAAATATGTGTGCCACAACAAACCGCTATACACAATGCATACAAACTGAAAACTGAAAGTTTCAAAGTTCAATACCACCCAAAGACTAGTCAGAAATAACCTGGACATACACGAACCCAGTTTCCAGTTACCGATTGGATACTGTTTTCACATTTATAACAGAATCAAATTAGATCAAATTAATACCTTGGTTTGAATTGATTAGAGTAAACCAACCCAGTAAACTCTGTATCAAGGGCTGAAATAGAGAAAAATAATAAAATATCAATGTAAAGTCTTAAGAAAAATGGCTAAGTGTAAAAATTTGCATATTCTCTTTTTAACTATAAACAAAGAAGACTAGGTTTGCACCAACAAGACGCCTAGCACTATATAAGGCTTAGTTCGGTCTTGGAAGTCATATAGTAAAGCTTTATTATTCTTCCATATAATATTTGATGTTTGTTTGTTTGTTTGATTGGGGTTTAACGTCATACTCAAGGGTATTTCACTTCAGTTATATGAAGACGAATTGTCCACTTAACCTGTTCCTTGTCTCATTACGGTGGAAAACCAGGAGAAAACCTCGTAAAAACTACCCGCGCAATTGTGGGAGCCACATCATGTGACTCGCTCATATACCTGCTCGATCCCTTGAACGGTAAATTGGAGTGGGCCGCAGGCCCCATATAATATTCAACGCTGTTGGCTTTATTGACCGGATCATCCTGATGCATCTCATAACAAAATTATCTGACCTCAGGCACAGACAGCATGCTGCTTAATTGAAAAGTGGAAGGCATTGTACAAAACAGTACGTGTGAACATAGTTACACTATACGTTGTGAAAGCTGGACAAGCCTACATGCAGTCACTTATGGCAAAAGATACCAGTAGTCATTATTCTATAACCAGTGAAATAAAAGCAGCAAGCAAGCGCTGGCTGGCTGTCCTGTGACTACATTCCATGTTAGTCCTATTAAATAGGCCGTTGACGTTTGATATTTATCATTTGGACATTGACAGTACCTCGACGTCCTAAGCTTCAAGTCAATTTCCGTATCGGGTTATTGCGCAAAACACTTTGCACACCGTTAAAACAAAACTACAGAACAAATTGACAGATTTACTCACGTTAAACTGCCAGGCTGTGAATTAAACGTATTTAGCAATCAATTTCTATCCCCAACATTGTATTTTTCAGTAAATTCCACAGAGTTTCAGAGTGTTTTTGTCCGAGATTCTGGACATTGAGATAGGGAAAGTGGGTGCACTAAAAAAAGCGGACTTAAAACAACGGCAACAGACTTTGCACAGTTTAACTAAAAGCACGCACTGTAAATTTATTTTTGACGATAGGTTCCAATTTTTTATTCTATTTATAACTCATGTGATTATGTATCATAACGCATAGATATCTTAATTTTGGGCGCCCATGTCATTTATAAGGCATGCATCAAAACTGTTGGTCCGCTTACCAATGCAATAGGTGATTTTAGTTTTGAAGTCCGCTTTTTCGATGCACCCGCTTCAACTATCGCGATGTCAAGGTCACTGAGACTAACTGGTAAAGATTTTCAGACAAAAACACTCTCAAACCCTGTGGAATTTACTGAAAAATACAATGTTGGGGATAGAAATTGAATTCTCAGCCTGATAGTTTAAAGTGAGTAAATCGGTCAATTCGTTCTGTAGTTTTGTTTTAACGGTGCGCAAAGTGTTTTGCACAATAACCCGTTACAGAAATTGACTTGAAGCATAGGACGTCGAGGTACTGTCAATGTCCAAATGGTAAACGCTGATGGCCTGTTTAATAGGACTAGGCCTACAGTCCATGTGTAGCCTACATGGGCTATTTTTGCTTTGTACGAGGGATGGTCAGGCTTAAAAACAAATCAGCCTAGCGAGCTTACATGTATATCATGTCGTAGTCTTGTCAAGATGTCATCAATGGTAAAGAACAACACCAGAGCCTTTATTCAGTAAAGGTTTCCGATTATGAGCAAGACGTACGTGGGGTGGAAGGTTTTATCTTAATTTATTAGGTCATCCTTTTTCTGCTTTGTTGGACTTGCCATGCCATGGCGTTTTAAAAGAGTACGCAAATCAGTGAACTGTACTTGGCGTAAACGGTTCTCATCTGCATGAAACAAGAGTGTGAACTGTAAAATATATGGTGCCTGACATTAAGTCAGATAGGTTAACAGCCCTTTTTGTAGTTCAATTTTACTGAATAACAGGAGAGATCGTTGTAATCTATCGTGTGACACTGAAAAATTCGAAAAATATTTTGGGTTCGTCTCATGCAAAGTTGTTTATCTAGGTTTGCTAGATTCAGGTAACAACATTATGTATCGGTAGGCTATGCAATACTTGTCTTGTTAAGTTAAACTAAAGAAGGACGATTACCAATAAACTCCGCATTTTTCACAGCTTCTTCTATAAGAGGGAATGCCACCTCAAATGTAGATCGGTACACCTCACACATATTAGTTTCTTCTATGGTACAATCAACAATCGTTGATTTGAAATACAGAAAGCATTGTAACTTGGAATTTGAAACTAATAACTTTAAATCGAAAGTAATGTCAAAACCATGCTCGCCGTAAAGTAGAAAATTATTGTCGTGAAATATAACATGCAACTCCTTAGGATAAAACAAGCAACCAAATTCCCGCAGCAGATAAATATGTAGAGAGTTTAGCTATATTTATTTTCAGACTTTAAGACACGCAGAATAACGAAGATCGGCCTCCTCGTGGTATTATTTTTGTAGTTTGCTATTTTTGCGACAATAGACAGATCAACCAATAAAATGAAGGTATTATTGTTTGCCATAAATAGAACCGTGCGAAGTTATGGCGGCTTTTAGAATGCCGAAGGAGGCTTGACAGATGTTTTTCACTATAAAATGGAAATAATTCAAGTTCCAATCGCAACCGAACGTTTCCAATGAAAGGCGTCTTTATCAAGTTGATTTCGGCATGGTCGCTTATCGCTGCGACCTTGCTGAAAGTCGAAGGTAATGATTTAGAAATGTAATCATTGCTGATCACGTTGAAACAAGTCATCGCTTGTTAAATTTTGACAGTTTTTTGGTGCACCATATTATTGATATTTCTCCAATACAATAAAAAACATGAAAATATTCTGACCGATTACTTTATTAATTTCACACACATTCATCTATATATTTACAGTGACATGAAAGTTTCAGAAAAATGAAATTGTTACCCAAACAATTGGGTAGTGATATAGCTATAAATGACGTCTTACCCATTTTCTTGTGGCCATGTTAGGCATACATGTATATGTCAGGTATCAACGACATAACGACAAGCCCGCATTTTTTTTTTAAGGAATGTAGGAGCTGTTCTGCACTGCCTCCGATTCAGTCATAAAATAAATTCTTCCAGGCAGCTCCCAGCCTCAGAAAATTTTGCATGTGGAAACCACTTCATGGAAGGGAACCCACGACCATCATATTTAGGCATCGAATCACCAGCACAAAAAAGCTGTCCGCATGACCTAGATCACTCAGCCAATCTGCGTTCTACAAGAAAATAAAATAACAAAAATACTGACTATCATGGTTGAAGTTTATGTATTTCTTTTTATGAATTATGGAGTAGTGAGTAGTTTGTTTTGCTGTAAATAGCTCTATGTTTAACAAGTCAAGCAGTTTTATTAAAGATTATATTTCTTTTTGCTTAACACAGGCCTGTGCTGTTGGGGAGAATGGACTGAATGGGGTTTTCCCATGGTTATGCAAACTTATATTAGGTGGACGGATTTATAGTTTCCTAAATTGTTTGCAGTGTTCATCTAAATTTACATTTTGCTACTGATTTTGATAATTTGTTAATCAGTCATCAATGAAGTTTGTATTTTTCATAAATGCACATTTATGGATTTACAAAATCAGCAGAGCTGCTGCAAATGTTAGGTTATCTCACAAAATTTGAGAGGACCAATTTTGAGGCTCTGCTGGAAAAGATTACAGCACAACAACAGTATTGTAAATCTGCATTGTTACTGAATGTTTCAGGTACAGGAAAAGTATATATTGGCACCAACAGTCCAGCAGAATTAATTTTCGCTTTAAATGATGGCAGTGGACTCATCCCTGTTTATATCGAGGCCTTTAATGATACCCAGCCAACGGTTCCTGTTCCAATTACTCAAAATGTAAGTTATTCATGCTGTGTTCCAACATGATAAGACACCCACCTTGCTTTAGAGTTTTTACTCATACAGAGGTAACAGGGCTCTCGATGAATAAAATATATGCAAATGATCCACCACTCTTCTACACTTAGATTAAGGTGAGCCGTGGAGAGTTTTTAATGTTAACCTAGTTAAAATTGGCAATGAAATTTAATCATACAGGTGAGTAAGCTATCGTTCTCCCTAGTCTCAACTTGGGCGAGGACAAGGGGAGTGATCACTCTCCTTTCGTTGAGATGCCTGCTCATATAAATGTAATAAGCATGAAGTAGAGTGTAAATGTATACACCATAGTTTTTTCTTCTGTCTCAAGAATTGATTTGAGTACAAATATGGTGTCTGGTAATTTTTATTCTGTTTGAGTCTATAATGTTGTGTTGTGTTTGTATCCAGGTGAATGTGACTTGTGAGACTAGTGTTATAGCAGCCGGGTTTAGCACAGGTGTGTTTCAAACTGTCATCCTAAATGCTGCCCTTAACAGTTCTGATATTATAGTGAGGTAAGTCCTGATATGTCAAATGTGGTGTGGAATGGGGAGGGGGAGCTTCCTGTTTACATCATGTCCTCTCTGAGAGTTTAGGGGCAATACAAAGCTGATCTGTTCTGTGATGTTCTATTGTGTTGTGTTATATAGCTTATAAGCTGAATCAACCAAACGAACAAATCCATGTTTGGTGAAATCACAATTAATGACAACAAGATTAACTTGGTAGACAAGTCTATGGTACATCTTTAAACATTGTTAGATGCCCGCAGCTGTGGTTCAGTGGTTATTGTGTAGGATTGTCTGATCCTTCTTTGACGTACTGCTCACAGGTTCAAGTCCTGTGTCAACCTCAGGTGTATGAGGGAGTCTCACGCTTTGGCTCTTGCATGTGCAGCGGTGTGTTTTTAATAAGGTTTCCTCTCAATTACCACAAGGGCTTAGGCAGAGGGGTGTCCACCCATCCAAGTGGGCACCCTGAAGAGAACAATTGCCTCATGTGGAGACCCTGTTTTATGAAACTTTAACAAGCAGGAGATAGGGAAACTGTTAAAATTGGACACCCAGTTATTTGAAAAGTGTAGCAAAATGACCATTTTGGACACCATACTTTTGATTTCTGAGTAAGCCCCTGGTTTTCCGCTGTACTGCAAAGTGGACAATTCTAGTAATAAAATACCCTTGAGTATGATGTTAAACCCAATGAACCAAACAAATAGTTAATAATGCAAGTGACTGTCCCCTGTGAACTCGATAATTTAAATGTAAACAGAAAATGATGCATTCTTTGAAGGCTTGGTGGGCGCCATCAAGTTTGTTTCAAGGGGGTAGAGGGTTGGGAAGGAACTTCCTGTTCCCCTAGTGTTCTCGTAGCTTAGAGGCAAAATGTTTGTAATGCCTTTATATTGCCATCTGTGATTGTCCAATTTTCCACTATTTGTCCTGTCCTGTCTTTCTTTGTTGCCAGTGATATCGAGGTGGTTTCCTTCACCCTTTGAGCTGGCATGTTGTCATATGAATTAAATAACATTAAATTCAATCAAAACAAACAGGTAGACAATATTGTAGTTTATCTGTTTGACTTAGGTAGGTAATTCTTATATCACTTTCAGTAAAAGATTGGGGTCATATGTAAAGAACTTGGCATTTTCACGATTTACTGTCATAAAAGTCAAATGTGGAGCATGGTATTATACACAAGGTAATCAATCTGTGTGAAGACTGGTATCATTTGAATGAGGATTAATCAAGGCCTGTGGCTTAGTGGTAGGGTGTTCATTTACTAATCCTTCTTCGATTTACCTTCACAGGATTGAGTCCGTCTGTCGACCCTCCGGTATATGAGTGAGTCCCGCGATATGGCTCCGGCCATTGGGGGGGTGGTTTTTACGAGGTTTTCCATCGTAATTAGGCAAGGAACAGTGTGAAGTGGATAATCTGTCGTCATATAAGTGAAATACCTTAATCCAACAAACAAACAAGGAGTAATATACCGAATAAAAACCCAGTCCTGAGTACATATACATTTCACTCAAAGGAAATGAGTTCTGAAGCTCTTCATTTACGGAAACATGCCTTCATGTGAATGTAGTGACGACATAAGTATGACATAAAACACCAATCAAACAATATGTATCAATATACAGTCCCTGTTGCTTATTCTTTATTCCAGTTCTTTAGGGGCTGGTCGTGTAGTTGATGTACGATGTTATGGTGAATCTCAAGCCACACCCCCGGATACAACACCCCCACAATTTACTAAAGCCACATCTATCAGTGACCCAAGGTAAGCTAATGTAGAATACACTGTTGTTCTTTTTAATCCTCTCTTCATCTGTAGACAACCTTTACTCAACTCCCCAGTCCCCATATAAATATGCCCATGTTTGTTAATAATTTACACTTGAAAACGATCTCTGAAGTGAGATTGAAATGTTGTGATCAATAAACGAAGAAGATGGTTCTCATAAGAAATTCTTACCGGTTGAATGTTATTCAACTTCTAAACAGCACTTAAAGAATTAATTCAAGCATTTTTTAACAGTATCAATGCAGTCCAGTTCATCCTCAATTATTTGAGTGGAAACCCTGTACATTGAGGTCATACAGTGGAAAAAGTATTGGGAAGACAGTCACTGATATTTCTATTTGTTGAACTTTTAATAGTTAATTATAATCAATTTTTACAATGCAACATTTTTTATATGAAAAGTGGCGAGCTAGTGCAGCTTTCTGTGACTTTGTGCAAACTAGCACAACTTTATGCGAGCTAGTGCTACTTTGTGCCAGCTAGTGCAACTTTGAGCGAGCTAGAGCAAATTTGTGCCAGCTAGTGCAACTTCATGTGAGCTAATGCAACTTTGTGCGAGCTAGTGCAGCTTTGTGCTAGCTAGTGCAAAACACTGTTAGATAGTGCAGCTTTGTGCAAGCTAGTCCAACTTTGTGAGACATAGCAAAGAACTCTCCCAGTTCACTAGGGCAGAACAAAGCTAAGATCAAAACTTGATGAAGTATGTATTTATATAAATGTACTGTGCATGTTTATTTACCTTCTTTTGTTTTAGCCAAATGCAAGTTAAATCATCTCCAACTGTTAATTTCTGCAAATCCACATTTCTTGTTCCTGATGAATTTAATACAACAACTGGTTATACCTTCGAGCTAGAATTCAGGTTTGAATTGTTTTTGATGCTTTTTATCTCAAAATGAATGGCGGTGGTTTGGAGGGAGCTTCCTGTTGCCCTGTTTCATTCTGAGTTCAGAGGCAACATGAAGCCGATCTTTTTGTGATGTCCTTGTATGGTGTCCTCTGATTGTCCTGTCTTGTCTTTGTTTGTTGCCAGTGGGGTCATGGGTAGTTTCTTCCCATATTGAGTGTAAAAACCTCAATTATAATGTTAACCCCATTAAAAAAAAAGAAGAATAAAGTTCTCTAATAAGATTTATTTAAAAGACTTGTTCTAAATGCACAGGGGGGTGGTTGGAGGGAGCTTAATGTTGCCCTGGTGCTCTCAGATCTAAAGGGGAACAGGAAGTTGATCTATTTGTGGTGTGTGTATTGCGTCCTGTATTTGTCCTGTTTTGCCTTTGTTTATGTGTTGAGGGTGGTTTCCTTCTGACATCTACTGGGCTGGCACGTCGTCATATAAGTGAAATACCCTTGAGTATAAGTAAAACCCCAATCAAACAAACAATCTAAATGCACAGGGCAGTATGTTTAAAGTAAAGGCATACTGTATTTTCTTAGCGAGGAAGGAACATTAATTTTCCAACAGAACCAAACATTTAGTTTTTTATGAATATGATGTGTGACTGTTTACTGTTTGAGTACATTACTCTCATAGCCCTCTGGATAAGGGTAGTATAACTGTCTTATAGATAGAATACCCTTCCTTGGACATGGCGTTAAACACTAACAATCAACTTATCAATATAAATTGACAGGCATTGCTACATGTAACTGGAAAATCCAATATTAACAATTGTCTTACCTTTGTCTTTCAGTGAAGCTGTTGAAGGAGGGATAGATAATCTGAATGTCGTCTGCACAAAAACTACCTTGTCCACAAGTCCTGGTAAAATATCCCAAAACACACACTTATATATTTTAAAGACCTTTACTTAAAACCTACATAGACCATTTTTAGGGAATCTAGTCTATCATACTATTCATTACATATTTCCACATCCTGGGATTGGAAAAACTCTTGCAGGACCTCAGAACCATAACATTGGTCTCCCTGTTTAAGTCCATGCTGAAAGATTGTTTGTAGAATCCTGATAATACATGTAAGTCATACCAACATTACTGATTTGTGTTATTGTACAACAAGAATATTTTAGAAATATAGAAAGGTTATTTGTACGATTTGCACATTCATTACTCCACAATTTAACACCTCTATGCATTATCTATTGGGATAAAGCAATTTCCTATGGACTTAATTCCCGCCACATTAATTATATGATTTGTGCTATTTTAATTATTGGTGAATTAATTCACCAATTGAATTAAAAGTTTGTCCAGAAATAGGAGATGATTCGTCGATTTTTAATTATAGTCTAGATTCCAGCTATTTTGTTATTAATTTTTGAAAAAATATCAGAGGCCAAAAGACCAATTGGAAAATATTTTGGGTATTAACAGTTACTCTTAACACAAACTAATGGCTTCATATGAAGGAAAGTCCGGTATAGTGTATGATGAGCAGGGCTTGTAAGAAATCAAATTTTGGGGATTCTTCACTTTGTTTTGTACAAGTGGCCTTTAGGGTGGTATCCTTCCCCCATTGGCCCGCCACACTGACATATGAGTGAAACAGCCTTGAGTACGGCATTGAACCAACCAATCACTTAATCAACCAAACTATTGTTCCATGTTTCGCTACCTTTACTCGTCTTAGTTGGTACCCTATAGTGCTGATACACCATTATTTGAGTCAAACTATATATTTATTTTTTCAGCTCCTGTGCTAGATATAAATATTAATATAACTGGAGCGTATCCAAAAGATGTTACTCCAAGAAATGTAAGTTTCAGAGAATTTCATTAAACTTTATAAGAATCGAGGCGTGTTTCCAAGAATAATAAGATTCTACCGACTTGAAAGAAAATATATCTATATGGATGTTTAAATGTATCAACTAAAAATAATATGAATGTTCACCGTAAGAGTTTTTGGTGACCATATGATACCAGTCTAAATATATTATACACCGAAATAAATTGGAATAAATAACTACAAATTGAATATTTTTCCTTAAGAGCGATTTTAACATCAAGCTGGCAGGGGTTAAAGGGAAAGGCAACTGTTTTTCGACCTAAACTTATTAATTTTATTACATCTTTTCAAAGACAACCATCTGTAATGCACTTACAAACGAATTAGCATAGCCGTTAATTAGTTAATTCAAAAAGTGGAACTGACATCATTGTTCGAAAAACAGGGTAATTATATCATTTAGTCGTGGCTTTCCCCTATTGCCTGCACTGGTGGATGCTTTCATATAAAGCCAAAAGTGAGGGTTCTGTCCCCAAGCAAAACCACAACAATAAACAACCACTTGTACATATCAACCTGGTACTAAAAACAAGATTTTTTAAAATCGTATGTCAGCTGAAAACATGCTAAACGTATGTGTTACTAAAAGAGCTAATTTGATATGTATACAACAGATTAACATTGCACTTGGATGATCAAGCTTGTGTATACACCGTGTTGTTATAGATACCTTCCAATGCATCCATAAGCAGACGGACACACTGGTGACCGACCATGTTTTTGAACGATGATATCAATGCTGCCTCTTAAATTAACTTTTTAACAACAAAACAGTTGTCTTTCCCTTTAAGGACCCTGATTATGATTATGATATGATTTTTAAATAATTGTTTGGTGGACCACTCTGGAGCATTCACTCTGAAGAGTGTGTGATTCTAGGCCACATACCCGCCTCACCTCCTGCGTCATAGGTTCCATTCCTCTGGCGAGTCGGTCAGTCCACCATCAGGTATATGAGTGAGTCACACAATGTGGCTCCGGCAATGGTGGTGGGGGGGATGGTGCTACGAGGTTTCTTCTCAGTTTTCCACCGTAATGAGGCTAGGAACAGTGTGAAGTGGACGTTAAACCCCGATCAAACAAACAAACAAATCCATTCCTGTGGAGTGTATGTGGGTTGGTACACTGTATGCCAGTAACCACAGGAAGGCCGTCGGTTTTCTAGACTGTGCCCATTTTTCCTCCCACAATAATGCTGGCCAAAGATCTGTAATTGGGATTTAATCCTGTTTATCCAACATCAGATAAATAAGTAAATAATTAAATCAAACCAATTATTTGGATTTCTGGATTGCATTTTGTAATACTTATAAGGATAAAATTTTGCACTGTTTCACGCTTTCTGGCAAAAAGCAATACATCCTGTGCTGTTGTTACTTAATCCAGGAAGAAGATTGCAATACCAACAGAGAAAAACACTTCAATTTTTTTAATTGTGCTACCCTCTTGCTAAGGGTAGTTTGTTTGAAGAGTAACAGTGCCATCATTATTTAGCACTGAAAGAAAATTAACTTTCCAACAGTGTCAAAACACCTCACATAGTTGTGCTATTGTCAATTATTGTTGCAATACAACTTCATCATGTCGGTGAAGTACCCTTAAGCTCGGGCTTAAACACGAATCAATCAATCATCACCCTCCTTTTGCACATCTTGATGATCTTCGAAGGACCAAGGTCATAGGGGTGGAAATGAAGATCCCTGATTACTAATCTGAAATACCGATAAAAATGTAATGAGCTTTCTATGTAAAAGAAGAAATACCGATAAAAATGTAATGAGCTTTCTATGTAAAAGAAGAAATATTGATAAAATTTACAGCTTGATTTCAAAAGAACTGATCAAAGCCCTTTCCCTTGTTTCAAACCCTGGGTCATTTTTTGAGGACTGCGTTGTATATTTTACTGTATTGATTCACTTGTGTTGACTTTTATATGTTACAGGAAACATTTGTTTTACTGGTTGTGCCATACACCATTGTGACAAAAGGCTCAGCCATTTCTGTACAATGCTCAGCAGAATCAATTGTTGGAAAGCAATACGTGTTCGCCAACTCAACAGGTATGAATGCGTTTTCATCCTCCCTCCCTGTCTCATGCCACAGTGTAACTGAAATACCGCTGAATGTGGTGTAAAACACTAATCAATCAATCAATCCCTCCCTCTCTCTACAGGGGCCAGTTGTTCGAAAGAAGATTAGCCACTAACACCAGATTTTATTGCTAATAAAATAATAATTAGAGATAGACCTACAACATGACGTGATGTCATCTAATAGTGGATTACATTTAATAGCGCTTCAAGAAAACGGGCCCAGAACAATATGTTAACGGTTAAGTTAATTGTTTGGCAATGTCAGAATAAACTAGATTTCATTAAATTATTTTTTTAAACAAAATAAGATGTCCAGCAAACTGATTTAAACATGTTTCTTTCATTTTTAGGCAGAGCCAGTAAGTTTGAAATGGAGACAGGAAGTGTGCATCTTTACCCAGAATACCCGGAGTTCATTCAAACTACTTCTCCTGTTGTAAAGGTATAATATATCAAATAGTCACAGTAATATTTACATGGCACTGAAAGGTATCAGCTTACTGGTCTCTCTTGGATGGACCCTCCAAACTTCAAGGTGCTTTATTGTTGCTTTGGTGCTCACAGAGATTTATTGACAAGATGTAACCAATCTGTGTGTGATGTCTCTGTATTGCATCCTGTGATTGTCCTGTCCTGTTACGGTCCGCGGCTGTGGCCTAGTGGTAGCTTAAGTGCTTTCTAATCCTACTCCAATTTACTGTTCACATGATCGAGTCCGTCTGTCGACCATCAGGCATATGAGTGAATCACACATTGTGGCAATCGCGGGGATGGTTTTACGAGGTTTCCTCTCGGTTTTCCACCGTAATGAGGCTAGGAACAGTGTGAAGTGGACAATCTGTCGTCATATAAGTGAAATAACGTAAGACGTTAAACCCAAATCAAACAAACAAACAAAATTCTGTCCTGTTTGTCTCTGTTTATTGCCAGTCTTGTTGAGGGTGGGTTTTTTTTTCAATTCTGGGCTGTTAATTAAGCTTTCACATCTGCTGCTTTTAGTAAGCGGTTGGGTGGGAACTTTTTGGTTGTCTCAGAGCTAAGGGACTACAAGAAGCCAATCTGTTTCGTGATGTGTTTGTATTGCCTCTTGTGATAATGTGTGTTTACTTCAATCATGGGCGGGTGAATGTAAAAATATGAGTTTATCATATCTCTCACATCCATAATAATTATCAGCTGGTTGTTCAACCTGTGGAGACGCTATTGTATGTCCGTCCATGTGTAACACCAAATAGTTTCTACATGTATATGTCTGTTTGTTCTTGTTTGGGTTTTTTTCAGTGGATTGAAGTGAAATTCTGTTTGCAGCTTTCTTATTCACAAAGATTCACACAGTTTTTTTGTTTTCTTTGTATAATTAAAACCTGTTTGTTTTTCCTTTTCTGTCTACAGACTGTGTTGTATCTTGACAGCCCAGTTCCAACTGATGATTCAGTGAGGTTGATTTGTCAGGCAACCAGAGAAAACAATACCCAGGATGCAATGCTTAAAGTTCAAACCCCAGATTGCAGCTTCACTACTGAGGCTATAACAACGACAACAGCTGCCCCAACACTTCCTGGTAAGCTGTTTGTATGGTGAATGTTAGACAGGTTATGAAATCTGTCTCAACCTAGCAAGTACTGGAGCCATCTCCACAAAATGTCGTACGACAATCAGATCTCAGACAATATTTTTACGCCTATTGTTTAAGGTGACAAAATTTGTTTGTCCTACAAGATTTTGTGAAGGTTGCCCTGGGACTTTTTTACAAAAATGTCTGGTTTTAAAGTTATTGAAATTGAAAAATTTTGATATGTGTATTTCAACATACTTTTAGATAGGCTGACCCTGCAACCTGCAGCCTATCAGATATTTTGTTGAAAACACAAGAAGGTCAACATGTAAATTCCTAGGTAACAGTACGCATTAAAATATGCAGAACAAATTATAACTTCCCAGAAATTCTTTACGCTCAATAAAAAATACACAGAAAAGACACTTTATTATATCAAGACAAATTTCCATTTATTTGAGCTTCCATAATCTAGTACTATATTTAACATTGGAAAATACTTTCAACTAGTTTTGAAAAAATTTTTTAAAAAATTTTGCATTAATTTTTACCTTAGTAGTCAGGTGTGACTTTTTCTGCAACTTAGAACAATTTGAATCATATTAATTAATAGTGTTCCAATTCAAATGACCATATTGCTTGAATTGTATTTTTAACTATTTTGAATATAAAATCTGTTTATAATTGTTTCTTTTGGTATTGACTCAGTGATTCTTTTCTTATAAAAAAATAATTGGATTTATTTATTTCTGATTTACAGCCAACGTAACATTGCCGCCTACTGAAGACATTACAAATCGTTCCTTATGGGAGGTCACACCCTTCATGGTTGAATTTCAGGTAACAATGTATGCTTGAGACTGTAGTTCAATGTTTTACGTATCTGACCACTGATCTCCCTCGATGAACCTCTCACATCATCAGCTGTCTATGAGGGAGTCCCATAATGTGGCTCTGACAATCATGGGGCTGGTTTAAAGAGGTTTTTCCCATCATTTTTCCACCGTTTTGAAAAAGAGAAATGGAGGATTTGTTGTTGGATATATGAACTACATGTACTTTTGAGTTTGATGTTAAACCCCAATCACACAATTTAAAACCATGTAAAGAAAGATTTATTATCATTTCTTCCAATTTAGCTTTTGTGACCTCGTTGGATTTGAATCAGATTTACTGTGAGTGTTAATAATATGACTACTTTTCTCAAGTGACACTTGTAAGTGATGATTACGGGATAGCTGATTGTTGTCATTGAGCCCTCAGAGCTAAGATGAACACAAAACTGATCGACTGGGGTGACAAACAAGGGCTTAGGCAGAGGGGTGGCCACCCGTCCAAATGGATACCCTGAATTGAACAATTGCCTCATTTGTACACCCTGTTTTAAGAAACTTTTACATGCAGGAGATAGGGAAACTGTCAAAATTGGACAACTACCGTATGGACTCGATAATTTCGAATGGGTCAACTCAGATATACACATCATTTCTGTCCAGGATTAGCTTCAAATGGGACCTAAGTTTCGAACACGTGGATGT
>JAQQZZ010117882.1:0-14807 GCA_030265115.1 Mopalia vespertina | reverse complement strand
AAAACACCCTCCCCCCCCCCCCCCCCTCCCCTCCAGGAAAAAAAATGTTTACCCATTTCACAGGTCTTCTCTACAAAGAGGATATTTCATGACTCGATAGCTGTTTACTCCAGGCAATCATACCAAGGTCCATTAAAACACTACGTGCACAAACAGTACAATCGACTGGTGACGATATCAGAGAGACCATGGTCATCCGCGATTCATAGGTCCTGAGATTAGCCAGCTTGATCTCTCAAAGAGAATTCCTGTAACCGTTTGACTTTTCTCAGAACTTGATCAATCATTTGGACTTCATGCCCGACTTGACAGGGTGTCATTTCTAACTAAAGTAAAACAGCACTTGCCACGTCACTGGATAGTAACTTGGTATCATACCTAATGCTTTCAACGTGTCCTTGAGGGTATTGTATCAAAAATAAAGATTAGATCTATTCATTTTAAGTAACAATACACACGACTGAAAATATACAGCATGGCATACATGCAGGCCGAATATACCCCGAATACCGTTATAACACACAGTTAACAGCCTTAACACAATAAACTAAATCATCAAACAAAATTGTATACCTTATCCAGCTGCTCGACATTTTTTTCTAAAGACAGTTCAGAGAAGGGGAATAATAACTCATCAGGTAAATCTGAAAAGAAATGCTCTTCGGTAAATCGATCAAATGAATATCTAAGGTCAATTCTAGCTACAGACATTATACAGTTCCAAATCAAATGTCAACGATGTAAGTTCTGACCGCTGAACTATTCAAACGCGGGATGTAAGAAATATACCAAACGTCAATATAATCCCAGTCCGTATATACCACAGATATTTAGGTTTCCATCATATGTCGCATACGCTTATATACATTTTACGCTAATACTTACACCAGGTTACCAATTGCCAACGATTGTTGTTGGATATACTGACTGGCTGTATTACAGCGTGACATATCTTACATCCCATGCTAGAATATTTCAAAATTTACTCAAGTGACCTTGAGACAAAAGAAGCATTACAGTGTGTGTGTATAGGCTCATTTAAACACATATATTTAGACAGCCGTTATTTGAAAACATTTAAGACGGATCGTAACAGTGCTCGGTTGGAAACGAAGGCTGTTAATAACCTGTTATACA
Organism: Mopalia vespertina; assembly: GCA_030265115.1. Classification (NCBI taxonomy): domain Eukaryota; kingdom Metazoa; phylum Mollusca; class Polyplacophora; order Chitonida; family Mopaliidae; genus Mopalia; species Mopalia vespertina. The sequence continues at coordinate 13,670 of JAQQZZ010117882.1, read as the reverse complement.
TGTCCGTTTTCGAGCATCAAATTTTCCGTTAAGCAAAAGTCACATTAGACTTCTTGTAATGTCTTACCATACACACACTGGACATCTTGAAAGGTATAGGTGTAAACTGACTTCCGTAAAGAAAAGGAAACAGATGGATTTTATTCGTTCGCTGAGAGTTAACTTGCATTATTCTAAACGGCGATATTGTTCCCTTGTTAACCGTAAAACAACAATCCGCAGTCTAGTCTGTCTCCCACTCAATCTACACCATAAGCTTACGCTGATAATAGACTAGATTTGTATTCCACTTTAAAGAGTAAACTACGGTGAACAAAGATGACATTCTTAAGTACCGTCACATCAACCGAAGAAAATAAATACAGATATAAATTGTATTACCCCTTAGCTAGTCCAGCATCGTATTGCTCATCAGTCAGTCCTGGACACGAGGCCACCGGAAGCTCTCGTCAACAACTGGTCTATTTTCAAGAAAAAAAGTCACTTACCTGTCAAATATGTTCCTTCTAAACAAGCGTAGGGTTTGGCAGTAAGACATACCACGATGTACATGTACATGTGTTTAACTGGAAACATTGTGCTACTGTTTGAACTAAGAAGGAAAATAACCGAAAGGATGTATTTCTGTCCTTAAACCAAAATCAGCATACGGTTTCCTGGCGCTAGTCTCTGTCATAGAACGAACACTGTGACAAATTGTGACCTGTCTGTGGCTTGCCCCCTGTTCGCTGGTTACCATATACATGAGTATAAAGAACGCCTCAAGCTTAGGTCAGTTATATAGTCTGATACACAAAGAAATGCCATCTGTTTCTTAATAGACCTTAATTAAATTAATAATGTTTATAAATCAGCCAGCCAAGGGTCTTTTGAAGCTGTCGATGGCTGAATTATTATATAATCACTTGACATTTACTGGACCGAGCCGGACTGTAGCCAAGTTTGCTATAATTGTAGAAAAATGAGGAGCACTAAACTGATTCCAGCTTGTTCAACGTCACAAGTTCACGTACAGAAATATGATTCTAATATGTGAAGCAAAAGCACTGTAAGTTTAGCTGTATTGAGTTGAAGCAAATGCTAACTTTACTGGGCACCATGAAAGGCTCACATTGCTGGATTCGAAATATAATGGACTCGAAAACACGCAATATCGAGTAACTTCTGTAAAGAATCGCGAACGTTGCAAGAGCAAAGGGTTCGACGTAAAACAATAGCTAATAGATGTCATTTGTTTCGGCTGTACCGGACGCATAAGGTAGAGATTAGCTTGGTGTATTACTAGCTGAATGTTTGCCTCACGGTGTTCAATTAAGAAATACAACAAAGACAACATTTGTATTGTCGGTACAATGATGACATAAGAGCTCACATGGAGGTTTTTGTTGCTATGAAATAACGATGGCATGGTAGGTTATGTGGTTAACTAGTGACCATTTATTATTGATCTATCAGTGAACTGGAAATATAATTACATACATAACTAATGAACCCATTAAGAGAGTGACTTTGCTTTCACTTCTTATTAAAACGCAGGATTAAATAACTGGGTACAATGTAGCCCCAATGTGCCTCCCACACTACAGTAATAAAAGTCGGTGCAATGATGACAAACAGGATGCCATAGGCATGAACCTTTGATAGTTCTACAAGATCATAGACTTTGACTAAATCAATGTGTGTACCTTTAGGGAGGTATACTAAATATAGATGTATTCAATATATCTCCCTAAAGGAACACTCGTTGAACTAAATATAGATGTATTCAATATATCTCCTTAAAGGTACACTCGTTGAACTAAATATAGATGTATTCAATATATCTCCCCAAAGGTACTCTCGTTGAACTAATATAGATGTATTCAGTATATCTCCCTAAAGGTACACTCGTTGAACTAAATATAGATGTATTAAATATATCTCCCTAAAGGTACACTCGTTGAACTAAATATAGATGTATTCAATATATCTCCCTAAAGGTACACTTGTTGAACTAAATATAGATGTATTCAATATATCTCCCCAAAGGTACACTCGTTGAACTAAATATAGATTATTCAGTATAACTCCCCAAAGGTACTCTCGTTGAACTAAATATAGATGTATTCAGTATATCTCCCTAAAGGAACACTCGTTGAACTAAATATAGATGTATTGAGCATATCTCCCTAAAGGTACACTCGTTCAACTAAATATAGATGTATTCAATATATCTCCCTAAAGGTACACTCGTTGAACTAGTAAAAGTCTATGCTCTAACTAGTTGAACCATTAAAGGTTCTTCAGCCTAGGACCCTGTAGGGAATCCCTTTACATTAACTGTATTCAGTTTATCTCCCTAAAGATACACCCCTTGAACTTATCAGAGTCGATGCTCCTGAAATGACTTTTAAAGCGCGATTAAGGGAAATACACTAATATGACGGCGATATAGGCTACTTCCAAACAGTTAACAAAAATACAACCACAATATGAAGTGTGATATGCAAATACTCTGTTGGAAAATGAATTTTCCTCCATAACTGATAGCATAAATATACTTCAATTACACTGCCCTTAGCCGGAGCTCTCAGAAATGATTACTCTAGTAGAACCACTATAGGTTCTTCAGCCTATGACTGTGAGGAATTCGTTTACATCAGCTGTAGTTAACATATCTTCCTTTTTTCCAATAGCAAAGAATCGTTTTTGTCGTATTGGTTCTATGTAGAACCATCGTTTTTTCTAACGAACCCTCAAAGAACCATAATTGATGACGTGCCGGCTCAATAAGTGAACAAAACCATCTTTGATGTCACTGACTACACAAAAAAAGAAAGCAAGCTGAGTAGGTATAGCACGTCCCCCGCTTAAGGCGAATTTTGATCAAATATGCTCACAATCTCTGCCAAACCACCTTTTCCAACTTATGTTGAAAAACAGTTTCTTCCTCCAAAGAATTGGTTTGGGAAATTTGGTGGAAATCAATGGTAGGAGTTGACTGTTGACTATGAGGTCAATCGGTCAACTTTTTTAAAGATATATTTTTGTGACAAATAAAATAACTTTCAGCTAATTATGGTGGCCATATCTGATGACAATACCAGCCATGTGGTTGTTGGTAATTTCATTTTGGTGGAATGTAATCCCATTCATTATTGCCGCAGGAGGAACCGACAATTAAAATGGGAACTCAATCTATGAATTTGTTCTTAGATTTTATGTTAAGAACACATACAGATTTGAATATCGCAAAATTTGCAATGGTCACTTATTGTTCCTGATATTCGGTGGAATGTAAGGACATCATTTCATTGCAATAAGTGGAATCTGTATTGCCAGTTTAAAAAAAAAAAGGTTAATCTTCCAAGTTATCAACTCCCTATCAATTGTCTTGACATGGGAGAAGTGGCATTCCAAGTTTTAAATGAATAGGTGAGTTTGTTTTCCAGATGTTGTGTTCACGTGAATAATACAAAAAAATTCATTGGCAGCCATATTGTATTGCGCAAATGGGTGAAATACAAGCACATCCATGGTACATGTTTATTAACGGGAGACGTGAAGTCTGCAGTTAATAGCTGAATTTGTTATGTTATGTTCGCAACACATATATACAGATGTGACAGCCATAATGTTTAGGAGAATTTGGTGAAATGAAATCTGTTATTTTAACAGGAGAGGCTACGGAGCTATATTTAAAGTTCGAAGTGATACCGAAATTTGTTGCAGAATTATCGTGTTCACGTGTACAGACATGAATGATGCAAAAATTAGGCAATGACGCCCATATTGTTCTGCGGAAAGTGGTGAGATGCAATCCCACCCGATGGGACGTAGCTATATTACAAGTTTAGAGTCAATCCGTAGATTTATTCTCTATACTTAATGTGTTCACAACACAATGAATATTGTAAAATTATGCAATAACGGACATATTGTTTTGCTTCACAGGAATAAGTTAAATTCCAAGTTTGAAGTTAATCGGTGAATTTGGACATATGAAAGGAAAGACGGGCGGACAATAGCATTTCTAAGTCCTCACTGTCCCAGGACAGTCAAAAGAGACCAAACAAAGATGCCATAACAGATCAAGGGCCACTTTCACAGTGCAACAGGAAGCTTCTTCCAACCGCCTGTCTAGCAACAACAAAAAGGGTTCAAGATTTGTCTGGTCGGATAAATGATGGATAATCATCTTAATAATCTCAGGGTATAGTGATACACAATGGTTCAGCAAATTTCTCTTTAATGTTCTATATATGAAAGGGTTTTGCTTTGTTAGCTCGAGGTTTAACATAGTACTCAAGCATCTATAGTCCTGATTTCTCTTCTGAGGCTCCCTGTCCACCGAATACATGCCAGCTGCTTTGGTGACAACTGAGCCCCAAAATAACTGCGTCAACCAGAACTGATCCAGCAACTCCAGCTAGTCCGTGGGACAAATCAATCGGAGCAAAGCTCAGTGTGGCACGTGGACGGGCCACATAGATGGGCCACCTGTCAATTATCGATGTGGGCAGTTCACGTCGCGGCAGTTATCGGTTAGCAATTCTACTTAGTGTAACGGACGTGATTCAGCAATATTTACATAGAAAAATAGAATCAGAGACATTCCCAGCGCTCGTGAGGAAAAACTTCAAATAGTTCATTAACGGAGATATTAAAAGCCATTTATTCAAGTTTTTCGATAGCTTCGGATAAAATGTTGGTTATCTGATGCTACGTGAGACATAGGTTGTCTCTCTTTCAATCCGTGGACGTGAGAAATTCAAGAAAAGGTATGATTATGAAAAAGAGTACATGTGCTTGCTTAGTTCATTCGACTGCTTTGGAGGGGCGGGAGAGTAAAGGTTAATTCCCCCATGTGACAGCTTCGATAGGTAAGGGAAACCACCTGTGACGTCATCGCGATAAGCATGGATACATGCTACACCTCAAATACACGCCTAACATGCTTCAATGACAGGATAGTGAATCGGCTTCCTGTTGTTTTGTTATAGTTCAGAAATCACCAAGATATAGAAACGTCTCACCGACCACCACTCAACATCTCACTGAAATTACTTTCAGCTAATTTTGGTCGCCATATCTGATGACAATATCAGCCATGTGGTTGTTTGTAATTTCATTTTGGTGGAATGTAATCCCATCCATTATTGCCGCAGGAGGAACCGACAATCAAAATGGGCACTCAATCTATGAATTTGTTTTTAGATTTTATGTTCAGAGCACATACAGATTTGAATACCGCAAAATTTACAATGGTCGCTTTATTTATGATATTCGGTGGAATGTAAAAACATCATTTCATTGCACTAAGTGCAATTTGTATTGCCAGTTTAAAGTAAATCGGTTAATCTTCAAGTTATCAACTCCCTATCCATTGTCTTGACATGGGACAAGTGGCATTCCAAGTTTTAAATGAATAGGTGAATTTGTTTTCCAGCTGTTGTGTTCACACGTGAATAATACAAAAAATGCATTGGAAGCCATATTGTTTTGCGCAAATGGGTAAAATACAAAACCACATCCATGGTACATGTTTATTAACGTTTCCTGCTAAAAAATCCAAACACCAAAATCCCATGTTATTTAGTCTAATTTGTACAGAGCATCATTTTATTCCAAAGCATCCGTATATATGTGAACTCATTCCGTGTATATACTGTGCATACATTTATGGGACATTAAAGCACACGTTTTATACAAATACGATTTGAGAGAATTGAGTTGAGCAGTTTGGACTGTCCACATATATACATCTGTTACAACATAAAAACATAGGGCATCAGCAAACGATATGAACATAATTAACGATATCTATAATTACCATACATACTGGTCTTGCTATAAGAACGTGTTAAAAACCCTGAAAGACCGATACATTTTATGTACAAAAGCATTCAACATGGGGACATTATCGATACTTTCAGGCAGTGAGGATGAAAGTAAAGCATCTGTGGTATTGTGTCCAACTAATTATTCGGCTGTGAACGTTTTGAGTTTACCATTGAAGCCTATCGCACACAGAAAGATGAACTACAACAGTCAAATCACGTACGGATTATATTTTTTTAAAAATCCGTGAAAAAAGATGATTGATGAAAGCGTTTTTATTTTTTTATAATCAAAACTGTAGTTTTGTGAAGTGTTTACCTCAGAACAAAAAAATACTTGACAAAGAGCTCGCCTGTTCCGCCAATAAAAGGGAAAACAAAATAATTTAATGTCTGTATAAAGCTCGTTAGAGTAACGTGGAGTTATGGTGTTTAAAGCAAATGTACTTGAAAAGCTTGTTAAAGTAATAAATACGCAGGTTATGAGCTGAACAGATAATATCCCTCTGCTCTAATGGTGTGTGACATTTGCCCAAATTCTTAGAATAATCAGGCTATTCAATTTGAGCTTAATGTGCTTAACATAAATTTACTTGAAAAGCTCGTTTAAGTAATTAATATGCATATAATTAGCTGAACAGATAATATCCCTCTCCTCCCATGTTGTGTGACATTTGCCCAAAATTTAAGGACAATCGGGCTATTCAATTTGGACATACAGTGCTTAACGCAAATTGGACACTATTTCCTCTAAAACAGTATCACCTAATTAGCATAATTAATATGCACAGAATTCCATATAATTTTAATACTCTCTTCCTTTCCGGTCAGGCTAACTGTGTGTAAAATTTCAGCCTTTACATGGCTGACGCCTACGCCAGGGGTAGGACATAAGCTCACCTTACTTCGTACAGGCGAGCTTAAAACGATTGAAAATAAAACGGGTATAACGGTAAATAAAATATTTGCACTGGAATGAAGCGACACGGTTAGTATTTAAGAGTTAAAAAATGGAGTAAAATCAAACATTCATATGACGTCAACCGTTTTAAAACTAAAGACCACAACATAAATATTTATATTTATACCCATGGAAGCGTTCTCCCTTTTGTGCCCGGACTCAACGGGCATAATTGGTTGTTACTCGTTTATTTCACACATCTCAAGACAATTATTAATGGCTTCTATGGTACCATAAACTGTCAGTTCCATTCCACTGTGAAAATCGTCGACGTAACTGTTTCAGACGACGCCGAATGACGACTGATACAAACCTACCATTTTTGACAAGCTCTGATTAAGCTACCTAGTAAGATGCTAACAACGGTGTAACGACTAGGGTTGCTGATTTCAGCAGTCGTCAATCAATGTTACACAATACACGCGTATTGTCAGGACAGAAATAATATTGTTAATTCCAATTAGTGTTGTTAATTACAGACTGTATTAATTACCATGTGTGTCGCGGTCATCAAATTACAATATTACTGTAATGGCACTAATAGTAAATAGACACAAGTGAATTACTATTGGTTTACCTGTCAAATGACTTGCTGTATATATTATAATTAAGACGGCTTATAAGAGTTGGCATATTGCTATTGGACTATTATAATATTCGCCAACAACACGCAGACAATGGTTTTAAGGTCTTGCTGGACCCCTTGGTCGATTTCAGAACACCTGTTGTATTTAGTCTCCTATGCAGAAGAATATTAATCTGTACCATATATGGTTCGATTCCCGGTGGAGGCAAGCAAATTTTTCTCTCTTCATTTATTCAAAATATATATATTTGGAAAGCTTAAATACTCAGGAATACATATATGTGATGAAAATCCAATTATTGTTTCTAAAATCTAAGCGATAAAAAAAATTTGGTTCATTTTGAGCCCAAGGGTTCCAGCAAGACCTGAACGAGGTTTTATGATAGATCAAGTGACGATATAGCGATCGTCACGGACAATGTGGTATGACCAGTTCCAAACTACACATCAACAAGGGTGCCTACTGTGGCGTGTGTTGTTCTCCCCCTTAACTGGAATAAAGAAACTGTCAAAATGTTATATGTGTTAGAATATAAATAAATTATTTCGTGAAAGAGCCTGAAGATCGATGGTCGTATTTGTGCACATGTAGCTATGGTTTCCAGAGTATCGCTGTCAAGTATAATGACATGTTAATATGACGTTATACCACGTTAATATGACACGTTTAGTCGTTAATGTGACGAAATGACACTTAAATATGATGTGATGTCACATTTATATGACGAGATGACACGTTAATATGACGAGAGAACACGTTAATATGACGAGATGACACGTTAATATGACGAGAGAACACGTTAATATGACGAAATGACACTTTAATGACGTGCAGGCACGTTGAAATGACATCATGTACACGTGCTCGCATTGAACGGCTTAACTTTTACGTCAGGCTATAATCGAGAAAAAAATTCCTTGTATAAGGCTTCAGGAATAGTTGGCATATCTTCATAACAACGTACCGTGATGTGACTTTTCATATGAGAAGTTCAAATGATATTTTAGCAACGTGTTCTTTGTGGTAAAGCTCTTTATAGGGATAAATTCATTGCAAAAACCCCTTTCTGTGGTTATTTCCGTATATATTTGGTGTGTGGCAACTAGATTTTACTGAGACTTCCCCTATGTAAAAAACACAAAAAATGGACCATGCAGAATGCCCCCCCCCCCCCAAACAAAACACACAAAAAAAACCCCAACTTTTTCATTGATTGACTATGGTTTAACGCTGTATATGGTGAGGAAGTATTCTACATGTAACATGAGTTATCACAGAAACACAAATTCTCAAAGTTGACCAGGACTTAATGCTCTCTAGTTAGTAAAAATAAACATTTTTTTTATTTAAAGCCCTCTACGAAAAGAGAATAATAACATATTTGAAAGGCAGAAGCTCTTACAACTTTGTATGTAATAACATTTGCCGTTTGATCATGTAGACATCCAACCACGTATGTTTAGCCTTACCTACAGTGTGTGTATAACAGCACGTTTATTCAAACCCTCTTTACTCCTATCAGTCTACATTGAATCATATGGAAAACCCACATGCTTGGCTAACAATGTTTAATATAAGCATTACAAGCGAGTCATGTTTTCTTCTCTTTTAATATTGACACATATGGGTATACTTTGTAACATAGTTAATACTGATAAGGGCGTCCTTTACTCAAGAGTACAGGTAAAGTTCAAGTAGGCACACAAAATATTCTTCCTATATTGATGAAATAAATATGCCTGTATCTGTGTTGTGTGAGCTGAATTGGTGTATGATGATGTTGTTGTTTAGTAATTACCTGTAAAGACTAGTTTTGAACACCTGGTTAGATACCATTACTTAAGAGTAGATGCCATAAAGATCTGGTAAATGATCATTTGTCTATAAAGTTTACTTTTTTAAAACTTTTGAATTGAATTTGTTATGATCTGTGAATGATTAATACTTTGATATGAACTTGTGCATAGGTGAAATTCTTTTTGCAACTACATTTATATCTAAAAAAAGCAATAAAATGAAAATGTCACTTTGACGAGAATTTCTTTGAAACTCGACCACAAATAATCTATGTCTTAATAAAATAGAAACAAGGCACATGTATAACAAACTATTAAGTACCTTTAAAAATTTAAATATAACAAAGCAAAAAGCTCATGTAACACAGTTGGGAAACTTATAGCTGTACATGTAGGGACAGACAGTTATAACATATACCGAACTCTTCTGTCTAACTTAAGGCAGTCCTGTAAAATTACCTGGATTTTTATGTCCTGTGAAATAGCCTGTAGGAGAAAGTTTTTAAAATATCTAGGATTTTGACAGTTTGAACCAGACGGGTTTGGAAAAACTGGGGCCAGTGTCAGACTATGAACAATTAAACCATAAATTTAAAGAAAAAGGAAATAAAAAGATACAAAAACAGGAAAGATGTAGCCGCACACAATATATTATCAAAGTAATCATCCATTGCCACCAATTTGCACTCCCCAATTTATGTTCATGATTATAGGTAAACACTTGAAAAGTCCGTCCTTGTCAAATGGATAATAAATAGTGAGAACTGGTGATGAGTTAAAAGTCAGTTGTACTAATGAGCATCTCTTGATTTATCTGATGGAACATTAGGTAATTGTCGTTTGATTCGTAGCTGACTTGGTAAAGCTAGCGCCGCCCTCGATGTTGATGCCCTTGGGGGTAGCTGTGCCGCCCCCGTCAGTTCTGGTGTTGACTTAGGACTGTGGTTTAATCTAGTTCTCAAGGGTTCATTGACTGGATGCCTGCAGGGAGAAACAAAAATCAACCAGTGTTACAGGATATTATTAGAATTGCATAGAAATAACAAAACCGTATGGTGATTTGAACTGTAACCACCTATTGGTGATATGAACTGTAATCTCCTATTGGTGATATGAACTGTAACCACCTATTGGTGATATGAACTGAAACCACCTATTGGTGATATGGACTGTAACCACCTATTGGTGATATGAACTGTAACCACCTATTGGTGATATGAACTGTAACCTCCTATTTGTGATATGAACTATAACCACCTATTGGGGATATGAACTGTAACCACCTATTGGTGATATGGACTGTAACCACCTATTGGGGATATGAACTGTAACCAACTTTTGGGGATATAAACTGTAACCACCTATTGGTGATATGGATTGTAACCACCTATTGGTGATATGAACAATAACCACCTATTGGGGATATGAACTGTAACCACCTATTGGTGATATGAACTGTAACCACCTATTGGTGATACGAACTGTAACCTCCTATTGGTGATATGAACTGTAACAATCTATTGGGGATATAAACTGTAACCACCTATTGGGGATATGAACTGTAACCACCTATTGGGGATATGAACTGTAACCACCTATTGGTGATATAAACTGTAACCCCCTATTGGGAATATGTACTGTAACCACCTATTGATGATATAAACTGTAATCACCTATTGGGGATATGAACTGTAACCACCTATTGGGGATATGAACTGTAACCACCTATCTGTGATATAAACTGTAACCACCTATTGGGGATATGTACTGTAACCACCTATTGGGGATATAAACTGTAACCCCCTATTGGGGCTATGTACTGTAATCACCTATTGGTGATATAAACTGTAATCACCTATTGGGGATATGAACTGTAACCACCTATTGGTGATATGTTCTGTAAACATCTATTAGTGATATGAACTGTAACCACATTTTGGTGATATAAACTGTAACCACCTATTGGGGATATGAACTGTAACCACATATTGGGGATATGAACTGTAGCCACCTATTGGTGATTTGAACTATAACCACTGGTGGTTAGGAACTACATGTATAACCACCTATTGTGATATTAATTATAACCACCTATTGGGGATATGAACTGTAACCATCCATTGGGGATATGAACTGTAACCATCTATTGGGGATATGAACTGTAACCACCTATTGGGGATATGAACTGTAACCACCTATTGGGGATATGAACTGTAGTCACCTATTGGTGATATAAACTGTAGCCACCTATTGGTGATATAAACTGTAGCCGCCTATTGTTGATTTGAACTGTAACCTCCTATTGGTGATATGAACTGTAACCACATATTGGTGATATGAACTGTAACCACCTAATGGCGATATGAATTATAACCACCTATTGGGGATATGAACTGTAGCCACCTATTGGGGATATGAACTGTAACCACATATTGGCGATATAAACTGTAACCACATATTAGCGATATGAACTGTAACCACCTATTGGCGATATGAATTATAACCACCTATTGGGGAAATGAACTGTAACCACCTATTAGTGATATGAACTGTAACCACATATTGGTGATATGAACTGTAACCACATATTGGTGATATGAACTGTAACCACATATTGGTGATATGAACTATAAACCCCTATCAGCGATTTTAACTGTAACCCCCTATTGGTGGTATGAGCTGTAATCTCCTTTTGGCGAAATGAACTGTAACCACCTATTGGTGATATGAACTGTAACCACCTATTGGTGATATGAACTGTAACCACCTATTGGCGATATGAACTGTAACCACCTATTGGTGATATGAACTGTAACCACCTATTGACGATATGAACTGTAACCACCTATTGGTGATATGAACTGTAACCACCTATTGGCGATATGAACTGTAACCCCCTTTTGGCGAAATGAACTGTAACCACCTATTGGTGATATGAACTGTAACCCCCTATTGGCGATATGAACTGTAACCACCTATTGGTGAAATGAACTGTAACCACCTATTGGTGATATGAACTGTAACCATCTATTGGTGATATGAACTGTAACAGCCTTTTTGTGATATGAACTGTAACCACCTGTTGGTGATATGAACTGTAACCACCTCTTGGTGATATGAACAGTGAACTGCAACTGCCTATTAGTCATATGAACCATAACCATCACATTTACAATAAAACTATAGCAATTATAAGATATAAAGATAAGATTCTAACACAGAACACATTTTCTAATCTGCAAATGAAACAGCTGAAACAGAAACAGATAGAGGAATAAAAGATAAAAAATAATAATGAGTTTTTGAACCATTCAGTATCGTATTTCGGATGTTGACTCGCTCATTACTCATGATTTTACACTGAAGCAAGAAATCACATAATGTAAACATTATCAGGATTGTTTAAACATGCAAGGAATCCCTGAATTTGGTCAGAACCTGCTATGTAATCTGAGAATAAAATAGCTGCAGATAACAAAGAATAAAAGAAATTGGGATAGACACCATTAAGAAAATCATCAAATTATATTAAAGCAATTAAAACAAATCAAATGTGAGACTAGCATACAATTCTATTGTTGCATAACAATATCCTCAATAATGAACATGTTAAATACCTTTCTAATGGTGATTGTCGGGGTATGCTGGGCACTGTGGGTTTACTGGTCATCACTGAATGAGCCCCGACCAATGATCTCCCCAACTGGGACATTCTATAATCAGATCCTCTCCACTCTGAGTTACCTAAATTGTCCTCCTCAAAGGACTCATCATTGTGCTTAGTTCGCACAGGGCTGTTTGAGGGAACCTCACCAGGGCTGTGGTTTCTATCGGCACGGAACTGCCTAGATCGAAACTCAGGAGTTCGTGAACGGCCTGTTATACAAAAAAATATATTGATTTATTTAAATATCTTTTTCACCATAAGTAATAATAATAAACAAACATGCAGCACAAACTGTAATTGAATAAACTAGGAACAACTGTACATGTTCAAATTTGCATTGTTTGAATGACTGACACCATACACATGTCATGTTGACTTGGGTATGGGTCTGCTATAAAAACTCTTTTGTCTTATTTGTCTGCATGTGGTATTTATGGGATACCATCAGCTTACAAGATTAAACAAGGTCACTGTTAGAACACAAAACTCAACATGATTACTGTTAGCTCACAGGAGTTAATAAGGTCACTGTCAGCTCATAAAACTTAACAATGTCACCGTCAGCTCACAAAACTTAACAAGGTCGCTGTCAGCTCACAGAACTTAACGAGGTCACTGTCACCTCATATAACTTAACAAGGTCACTGTCAGATCACAAAACTTAACAAGGTCACTGTCAGCTCACAGAACTTAACAAGGCCATTGGCAGCTCACAGAACTTAACAATGTCACTGTCAGATCACAGAACTTAACAAGGTCACTATCAGCTCACAGAACTTAACGAGGTCACTGTCACCTCATATAACTTAACAAGGTCACTGTCAGATCACAAAACTTAAC
>JAQQZZ010117871.1:0-14807 GCA_030265115.1 Mopalia vespertina | reverse complement strand
CTCGAATCTTATTTCTTTTATCAGGCATTACATTATTGTTTAGGTGCAAGGAGGGGGCTCCCTGCTGCCTTTGTGTTAGACTGTTGATACGTGAAAAGGATAACCACATCCATGTGCTCAGTGAAGCATATTTAAGATTTCTCGAGAGAACGTATTGCCTCTTACCCTTGAAAACGAGATTTTATATACAAGTAAGCCGAGAATTTCAGAAAACGGAAACGTAATGATGGAGCATGATTGTTGGTCTATTTTCATCCCATCAGCTTTATCTAGCAAGATGTTTGACGTGCCAATTAGTTATAACATATGTTTAGCGTAGATGGGATATCATACAGGTGTGAGAAGAGGGAGAGGTAGCGTTCTGTTTACGTCCCACAAATATCCCATGACTTGAATGGTGGTGGGGATAGCAGTTGGGTGGGGAGGGGAGGGATGCTATGGTGGAAATTTAATATTCCTTCATTGTTTAGCCGACAACGTGGCTGTACTCGGTTTAGACTAACGTTTGGCAGAGGAGCAACTTTACAATATTATGGTGAAGTATTGCCCATTCGCACACGCTTATGGCAGTCAATTATTTCCATCTGGATGATGGCATCATGTCTGCTTACAACCGCTATCCACAATTCATCATTATTCTTTTAAAACAAAAAAACTTGATTATAGTGTGTGGACGGGTAGATCATTCTTCCATATATATGAGTACGACAACGACAAGAACTTACACAGCTTGATTACCAATATGCTTGAATTAAACATCTTCAATCGTAACGAGTAGTATTGAACCTATACAATTCCCTTCAACCCTACCACCTGCTTTAGATACGCATCATCATGTTCAGGGTATGGACCCATACATTTGAACAGTGAGATTAAACTACCTTTTTGTTCACTACAGTGACAGCATGGCCTCTTGCCAGATCAATAAACCATTCTAAAATAGAATCGATTCTACTTCCTACGTCGAGACATTGACTCTAAAATACACCCAGGCCATCTTGTTTTGCACTTTTTTTATTTGCTGATCTGTGGAAAAGATCGCCCCAAATATTGGCGGGAATCAATGCGCGATGGCTTGGCATGGCGTGTGATTTGTTTTAGTCTCGTCCAATAAGAAATTCTCGCGAGAATTCGATTGATAAATACACGTTGACGTGAGTTACGTCATTTCGGACTGATGCTGATTAAGTGCGGTTTGTAATTTTTTTTTAAATGACCCAACTTTATTTATTTCGGTCATTTCGGATCCTATGGTTACCAAAGACTGGATAGCGACCTTTGGCATATTGCGTTTCGAATTCTGTGGTGTTTGATATATCAGTGTGCAACAGATCCGGGCGATATTTTATTCTCATAAGATATACAACATTCTTATCAGGGTGTTGACATGCGGGAGTCACTTCGATTCTACATTCTACTGGAACCTCTGCTTCTGTTTACACTGTCATACCATAATAAAAATGCATTAGGTATATCATATGTTCATCTTCATCTGTCGGTTGGGTTTTGTCTCTCCAAAACAGACAGATGTGTGTAACATAATCACCAACTAATAGTCAACACGATTAACAGGCGGTTCCAGTAACGACTCTCGTCTCATGTCTCAAGCTCTGTATATGACCACAATCATTACGTTAACAGACAACACAGAACCAAACCAGCAACCCCGCTGTACCGGTTCTATTCGCTGTTACAACCAGTGAATTGAAATCTGAAATACCCCCACACTCAATTGTGTGGAAAGCCAGTGTCCACCTGACACATAGAGTTATAAACACTCGGCCAATATGTGTGCTATGCAGAATGCAATTATAGTCAACTTTGTGCCAGAATGACCCTGGGAAATAAAACGCGAATATATACCTACCAATGAATATCTCCGGTGAATATTTAATGCATGTTTGTATAACTTAATCATACAGGTAACATGTATGATTAATAGTTTTCTTCACAATTTGCAAAACGACGACCATAATCCTGTTGTCAGCAAGTTAATTGGTCTTTCCTGTTCTGTTTTGTATACTATAAGTATACTTTTTTTCTCTGGACGTTAGATACCAAGTTGAAATATTTTTATTCACCAAACTTGATGCTTTGGTTTGGCAAACCAGTATAGAGTTAATATATCATACTATTTGTGGGCGATTGGACCGAGCTTTCGGTTCTCTTTTGCCCTCAAAGGGAAAAGGTAAGCCAATCTGACGTTGTGCAGAATAGAAAACTATAGCTTGTTTGTTTGTTTGTTTGATTGTGGGTTTAACGGCGTACTTAAGGTTACTTCACTCATGACGCCTTGCCAGCCTTTATGGCTGAAGGAAACCTCCCCTCTACGCTACTTGCAGCAAACAAAGACAAGACAGGGCAAATCCGGACGTTATAAAAAAAATATCACAAACTGATCGGATTAATGCTGCTACTTATCTCTGAGTGCACCAGGGCCACAGGGAGCTATTCGCCAGCCCTTTGCGAAAGCAATAACCGGTCAGATCCAAAAGATGATCAATAAAGCCACCAAAAAGTGAAAATAAACGGACAACAAAAAAGAGAAGAAACTAACTTCAAACACGAGTATGCCTAACTGAACTGGGCTGTCGTCTGATAACAACCCCAATAATCTTAATTATAAATATGAATACATTTCAATTAAATTATACTTGTATATAAACAACTCCATAAAGTCGGTTACAACTCACACCATGTAAGACCAGGGGCGGGTTTAACGAAGTGATATCAGCTAACGATAGACGTAATTACCATGAAGACCAGTGTTGTAGACATAGTGTTACCATGGCAGTTACGCTCAACGTAAGCTACGGTCGCTTTGTGAAACGAGCCCCAGGAGCCGGATAGTATATGAAAAGGGAGTAGATACGATATCTGGACATCTTACCAGCCACCTTGTGATGTTAATACATGTGTTAGTGTTTTCCCATGTGGAGGGCCATGGTGGTAGTCTCGTGGGAAAATACCCCTGAGCAGCAGTTCTTAAATGTCGATAAGGACATTTGTGAAAATCGATGAAAAGCAACCGTTTCGAAATTGAATCAATAGAATGACATATAGAACAGATGTGTTGCTTTTAACATTGTTTACATAGCCTTATTCTCAGACAGGATGATCTTTGTCGAATACGCTTTCAATGTTATATTATAGTTCAGGCGGCAACATAAACGTGATGCTATACGAATAGAAATGTAGTCGGTAGAATTTAAGTCGCTTCCGCTTAACACTATTTAACCATTATCAAAAGAATGTTAGTTGTCAATTAACTTACCTCCACTTTTAGTGACTTGGTAATTAGCACAGGGTGCATAAAGTACAGGTCTCAATGTATGGTTGTGGAAACATAAAATATACAAGGGTATGTGAACATCTGATGTGACATAACAATACCATTCAATGGCAAAGAGCATCCAGTGGAAACAGTTTGTGTAAACCTATATAAACGTATGTAAATATCGAAATATTATGCACGTATCATTTATTAGTAGACACTGTATCACTCAAGCTATCCATCTGAAGTCGCAGATTAGTCGTAGTTGATGTCCTTGCCAGATCGCGAAGGTGACTATAGTTTCGAACATAAAGGTCCGATTTGAATCGTAAGGGCGACGTGTGACACTGGTCTCTATTTGGTGACTCCCATATTATTCACAGGTAAAACATCACAAAAAGAACAGACAGCAAGAACTGTCTGTCTGTCTAATCGTTGTATGAGGTTTTCTGTATGCATTAATCCAATGTTATATCTTGTCCTCAAGTGTCCGTTATAAAAACGCAAAGAAGACGTTCTGTAGTCCGCAGATGATGTGAGTAATGTGATGTGATCTGGTAAACTAATTCAGATTATGTCAATATCTGGTAAACTAATTCAGATTATGTCAATACAGTCAGATTATGTCAATATCTGGTAAACTAATTCAGATTATGTCAATACAGTCAGATTATGTCAATACAGTCAGAATGTATGGGACAGGGTATACATTACAGCTTTCATAGAACGCATATATTTAAGAACATTATATTCAATTAATTTTTAATTAACCATTCACCGACAATTTTCTTTTACATAGCATATCTAAAGATATTAGAAGTTGTTTTAACTTATATTAACTTTGTTTCCAACCATTGTGTACATTTATACTTATCAAGTTGTTGGCAAAGGATAAGCAGTCAAATAAACATCGGAACTGTGTTCATCTGTCAATATATTATAGAAGCACACGAGCTATACTCGCTTAATGTTGATTTCGTAATATCTCTGTATACCTTTACTTTCTCCATGTCTACAATATTTTTGTCAAAAAGCCAGTGCCAGCTGCTGTAAATAACATTTCTGAAACAAAAAGATCTCAATTTTAGAATGTATGTACGTGTAGAACTTTTCTGATGTTTTTAGTTTAAACAGCTTCCAGGGGTTAACATTGGTGATCTTATTTGAATCACAAACAACATTAATCCAAAACACTGGAATCGAGGGTAGCTTTTAGGACGACAATTCTCTGTTGAAAAACGAAACTGGTTAAATACAAACAAATAAGACTGGAAATATTGACAGGAGATTGACAGGAGACTTGTTTACGGTCAGTTAGCCAGGTTTAAGGACGAAGTTGAATATTGTTTACCGCTGTGTTTCTATTTTGCAAGCATTTTATTTCGGCGGCACATAAAAATATTGACTTTATTTAACACTGTTGTTATTTGTAATCTTATAGTCTGTCGAAACACAATTTCCCCTTGACATAGTTCAACCTTAAGTTTAATTAAAGGTTGCATTTTACTTGAGGGGTAGAACAACACATGTAATGGTATTATCATATAGTCAGTATCTATCTTATCATGTGGTAGGAGGAAATCAATAGGTATACGGATAAATATTAATTTCTGTGAGGTTGATTGATTGACTGATCTATTCTTTACATTGCATTCCATCGTGTTTCACATACAGCTCTGGACTGAACATGTTTACATTTTTAAACATATTTTGCATTTTATTTAATATTAAACCTAATCAGTACTACCCCAGTGTCTATATACCAAACAGAGACATAAATCAGATAATAAATTGAATGTAAAGATTTCCATTTCTCGAATCTTATTTCTTTTATCAGGCATTACATTATTGTTTAGGTGCAAGGAGGGGGCTCCCTGCTGCCTTTGTGTTTGCTGAGCTAAAGGGAAATATAAAGCCAATCTCTTTGTGGTCTCTTTGTATTGCGTTCTGTAATTTTCCTCTCTTTGTTCCGTCTTGTCTTTGTTTGTTGCCAGTGTCGTCAAGGGTGGTTTCCGTAACCAATTTGGCAGGCACATTGTCAGAAGATTGAAATAACCGTAAGGGCCTACGGCGTTAAACCCAATTCAAACAAACACATAATGTTCTACCCTCAGTATAAGAACCACCACATTATAGTTATAAGAACAATATTGATCATGGCCATAATCAATTACCACACAGAACTTTAAAGAATGTACTTTTGTAATCATGGATTGAAATTCAACTTCATAATTTCAGAAATAAAATTTTCTCGTTCCAAATTAATATAACATTTTATTTATAGGAATAGCTACAACATGTATTTTGGTTACAAGCTACATTCCGGGTAAATCACCAAATTCACATCACGGGTCTGAAAACTAACACAATTTGTTCTGACGCTGAACATGTCTGACAAAGTTTAGATAATATCTGACAGGCCTTCCTAAAACAAGTCATAGTCTCTCTCGCCTGTTTTCTAAAGATAATTATTATCGAATTTCATAACAATATTTTTTAATGTGGCATTGAGCTATTTTTGTGTTGTTTAACCTTGAACTTGATCTGCCCAAGATCAGCTCATTTGCAAATTGTTGGCACATATGCCACAACTATTCAGTAATTCTCCTTTAGGTGCTCTTACCGAGAGTTCACAGGGATTGTGTTAACGGCACGGTTATGGAGTTAGTATGGTGGTTATGTGGTCTTACCGAGCGTGCACAGGGCTTGTGTTAACATCACGGGTCATGGAGTGAGTATGGTGGTTATGTGGTCTTACCGAGCGTCCACAGTGCTTGTGTTAACATCACAGGTCATGGAGTGAGTAGGGTGGTCATGTGGTCTTACCGAGCGTGCACAGGGCTTGTGTTAACAGCACGCGTTATGGAGTGAGTAGGGTGGTTATGTGGTCTTACCGAGCGTGCACAGGGCTTGTGTTAACAGCACGGGTCATGGAGTTAGTAGGGTGGTTATGATGTCTTCTTTGGTTAAATTATATTCATTTATCCCTTATATGTTATATGAGGTGTTTTGTTTTACTATTGTTATCTTATCGCTAATCTGTTAATAAACAATCAATCAATCAATATATTCGATAATAAAAACAACATTTGAGTAAAACAGAGGGAATTTAATGAAAACCAAATGATCACTGATTGTGCGTTCTTCAGCCATAAAAGTCTTGTTTACTGTATTTAGGCCAAGTGTAGACGTATTTGAAATAAATATTTGTTTACAGCTTACCACACTCATCATAAACTTTCGGAACTAATCCGTCTAGATTTAACTCGTTACACATATTCGATTGAATAGTTGTGTCCTTGTGCCGTGTCTGCCATGTATTTGGATTAAATCAGATCCAATTTACCGAAAGAACAATTTGAAATATGTCAGCTCTCGGGCTTTACTGTTTGTTTGTCTGTTTTATTGATTCACTTCCGTACATATTTTGTACGATTGACTGATTAATAGTTGAGTATAGTTGAGTGCATTCTTACATAACAGCCACACTACACAGCAGGCAGTGGAATCTGTCTTACTATAGAAACCTGGTTCCTCAATTGCTATATAATCATGAACACTACGGCTCTTAAACATAACTCAACAACTATAGTAAACTGATATCGATGTGTCGCGCTTCACGACGGCCTTGACGGACAAGACATTTCCGGTTTCAGTTCTGCAAAATGACAAACACTACAACAAAGACCGAATTGGCATTGGCCCTTGGTTAAATCAAGAAAGGCATATTTTCTTGCATTTGTTGTTTTGCATATCAATGCCCAGCCGCTTATCAATTGTTCCATTTCTTTTACATTTTAGTTGGCATTAACGCATCCAATTCCGTCCTTCACACTTCATGCAATATTGGCCTTCATTGAAAGCAGCTGACACAAATTTATAAAATGTATTGTACGACCAAATTAAGGTGTCTCTCATATTGTACATTATTCAAATATATTTGTTGTCCTAGACCAATAAAACGCTCATTTAAATTCGCATCAAATATTTGAAATAATCCCATCTATCATAACTGTATTGACACAATCGTAATTTGCTAAACCTGATCAACAAATATATTCACAAAACCGTCATTATTATTCTACCTAAAGACGAATGACAAGACGGGACATTTTAGATTTGTCAACAGCATTGATTCGCACTACCATAAACCGAAACCACACTAATACACGTCCATGTTTTGTTGACAGTTCATAGTGCGCCTGATAGACAAGCCGCGTTCCTCCATCTTTAGATGTTTAGGCGTGTATTTGAGAACCGTCTATAACTATTTATTAACGTCCCATCGGTCATAATTGTGTTGACAGGAAGTCAATACGTTAATCAGATTCCCCCACTCATTCAACAAATTGGTAGTGAAAACCTAAATGGTTTCGTTATACTGCCACATTTCAAGATAACGCCAAAAATATGTCGATACGAATCGCAAGTTAGGTTTGTTCTCCACCAGACTGGAAACCACAACTGGCATAAGCTGATTGAAGGCTAGTAATCTCTGTTCACGTATGTTCATATTGCAAACACATTTTTGTGATTTCTCAATAATTATCTGAACTAAAATCTCGTCAGTCTTCTGTCTGGTCTTTTTGTTTTTTTGTGGGACTTTTTCATGCACTCCAATCTATTTTTAAGCCGAAATCTTCAAACATGAAACTACAAGTGAAAATTTCAAATGATTTATTAATTATTTTGTCTCACCTATCATCATTTAACGGACTGACACTTTTAATATTGTCTCTTCTGCATAACAGAACGTCGCCAACAACCTTGCTTTCCCAATATGTTAATAACTTTTTACGGGTGAGATAATTGATATAGAGAAACGACAAAAAATTAACAAATGAAAAGAGATACCATTCGTTTTTATCAAAGGTATATTTGTGGAAAGCACCCCTCTTCATTGCTGTAGCATAGAAATGTAAGATCTTGGCCTCCGTGGCTAAGCGTTTGCTTCTAGGCTACACCCTATAGTCACATTTGGGAGCCGTATTTTATTCCCGCGATCCGACAATGATGATCGCAAACATTGATGGGTCTTAAGTTTTCGGGAGAATACTCAGTTTAATCTCACAAAAACAGCCAATAGGGTATCAATGGGATTTAATCCAGTTGGTCGAACATCAGGTTCATTAATAACAAATGAACTAAAAAAATAAGAATAGTAATTGGTTTTGCTGTAAAAGTCTATTTCAATTACTGCTGTTGTTTTGATAGCTCAACTCAGCACTGCTTCATTTGCAACATCACAGCGTTTTGTCCTCCCAAATTATTTTCTGACACGGCCAATAGGAACTTCTGCGAAAACGTTTCAGGTGTTTCAGGTGAAATTTGAAACAGACGATTCAACGATATTTATCTTTTGAATGAAATTACAGAAACATTAATTTGTAATCAAGGGTTACAAGCTGCATCAAATTATATCGTTGCAATTCACATCACGATTTGGAACCAATGCCTTTTTCTATGACATTGAACATGTCTGCAGCCATTTACATAATGTAAAACCAGTCACATTAGAGATCGCGGAGTTATTAAAGTTTTGGGGACGACAGAAAATATCAATTCGTCTCGGATATGTATGTTTTAACACAGAAATAAAAATTCCTGTATGTTTCTTTTACATGAGGAAATAAATAATATGTACACGTAAAGATAGTATGTTTGATCAAAGAAAACTAATATCTTATGTTGGTATATCTATTAAACACACACATCGTTTAATCATTAGGTTTGTATTTACAGAGCTAAAAGGGACATTTGCTTGCCCTTCACACAGTACAGGATGACACTTCTGAAGTAATCGGGTTAATTTTTACAAGCAGCGCACACGTCTGTTTCAGATTCCTCAGCCAATGTTTGAATTGGATCCATCCGTCATAATTGTATTGACAGAATCTTAATTTGTTAACCGGATTTACCTCTCTCCGACATCAAGCGGATACAGAAAGCCGTCTTTATTATTTTTAGCTGACGAATATTGACAGGACTTAACGTCTGAGATTCTGTCTTTGAGCGCCTTCAGTTATTATGATAAACCACCAATGTATACTTTAAAGTCGGGAGCTTTAATATGTGTAATAGACAGCCGTGTTTCTTGGGGTTTCTGTGTGCAATTAGGCGTCTGTTCGAAACCCGTGGCTAAATATTTATCCAAGTCCAATCGGTCATTATTTTGTTGACAGAATATTAATAAGGGTAATCAATGATTTCACCAAGAAGCCGACTCAAAAATCTATTATATCTAAAAGATAATATTTTCATACAGGTTCAAACACTAGCCGTACTTTTAACTAACCTGACAGGAGACTAGTTTCCTTCTGTAAGCCAGGTGTTGGATAGAAGTTCAATATGTACCTTTTTTTCTATATCGTTTTGAAGCATTTTACTTTGGTGGCACATACAATATAGAGTTAATTTAACACTGTCTATAATGTGTAGTCTTATAATTTGTCGATAGACCGTTTCCCCTTGACACAGGTTAACTATTAGTTTTATAAAAGGTAACAAT
The DNA here is from genome assembly GCA_030265115.1 of Mopalia vespertina. Lineage (NCBI taxonomy): Eukaryota > Metazoa > Mollusca > Polyplacophora > Chitonida > Mopaliidae > Mopalia > Mopalia vespertina. The sequence continues at coordinate 5,025 of JAQQZZ010117871.1, read as the reverse complement.
TAATGTGAGTGCTATAACAACACAGGTAAGAAAAGTGTCATACGCTCATTATATATCTTATCATGTCGTAAGAGGTATCTTAAAGGTATACGGATATGTAAATGTTATCAATTATTTCAATGATATTGATTTTCGGCTGCAGGATCTGTCACCAAAGACTTACCAAATGCCATGTTTAAGGGACGATTGTCCGTATCTTGTCTTTCGTTTTCGTGGCACAGTGTCCGGTTTTCCGCTGTCGGATAAACTTTTGTTCAACTAGGACCTTGGTAAAGTTAGCAGCCGATTCAAAACCGATTCACAACTTATTATAAATTTTTGAATAGGCTTCATCTTATTCGAAACTTATTCAAAACTTATTGGAAAATGATTTCTCTAAAACCTGACATTTACAAATGGCTTATCAGATTTTTACTTATAAACATATGATTTGCGGTCTTTCAATAGGCTTGTGTTTGAAAAACAAGGCTTTGTTGCGGTAATTCAATAACTGTGACAACTCACCAATGAAAAACATAAAAAAGACCAACGACTGTAAAGATTCCAACGTCTCGTTTTACTTGACCCAACGTTACAATGCCTATTAAGATGTCGTTATCTACTTATTCTGTAATGCAAAAATAATGTTTTTCTTTTGTGATATGAAACATAGGAATCAATTTATCGGGGCAATATGTGGACATCATGCCCTCTATCTCCCTCATAAACATATTTATTTAGATCGATGGATCATTAAAGTGTTGTTTACGATATAGCTGCAGGGCGGCGGATGTAGAAATAACGCCTCCGTCTCATGATTCTGGGGTTGCAGGCTCGATTCCTGCTGACCGTATAAGGATTTATATGCCAGCACACATCGAAAATTTTTGGGGTTAAACAAAGGTTCATGCTGACTCGTGTTTTTAGTTGTGGTTAAATCCCGAGAGTTTAACATCGGATAACAAACTTATTATTAACTAACTAAAATGACAGATAGATGGTCTCTGAGTGTTTCAGTAAATTCGATCGAACAGAATTTCAGATATGGAGTAACACAAAACTCATGATGAAAACCACCTCTATCGATCCATTCTTCTGACATCAAACACAAAACGAACGTGTGGAGATTCATGTCATTAAACTTTATATTTAAAATCTGTCATCCAATATTTGACAATGTGTCACTGTTTTATGAGCAGATCCTTAATATATTAAACGAACTTGCTCAACTAAAGCAACCGCTATGAGAACTTTCGTGAATAGCAGTTTCTGAATCTGTCCGTTTATTAATCTAGAATTACAAAAAAAAACAATATTGACACTTTAATGAAGCATCAATCAGTCTAAACGAGTACGCCAGAAACTTAATATCGCCTCTATAATTGGTATGAACATTCCGGTTTTGTGCTCGATGTTAATTTCACTGGACTTACCAAGGAAACGGGTAAGACAACTGTCAAAATCGTACAGATCAAATGACGTTGAAGGGTTTAAAATCCCATTTCGATTTTTTTTTACCCAGATCGACAGGAGATAAGAATTGCATAATTTGAATATCGACACTCATTTCACTGAAAGCAAGCGTAATGTCTAAAACGCTTTCTAATTGGAGATTATTTTCATGTATCCTTTATCATTTTCTCCTTTTATGACACTATCTGAATGTAAATGTAATTCGACTGTGGTTTATTTTATTAAGTTGCGTATTTGGAGCAGACTTCAGATTCGAGATGATTTCTGATGATCCCTAGCGACAGTTTTAAACCGATTCGGCTGTGTCCAAGAAGCCAAGTGTACAGGACACCGCCAGCTTATGCTTGGGATCATCTGAAACGTATGTTAAGGTATCGCATTTACGGATCGGGATATGGATATGAATACCATTCAGCTATACTTGAAACGACAGTAACCAATCAAATGGAAGATTACATATAAAGGATTATTCTATATTGTTAACTGGATTAACAACGCGATCTAATGAAGACGTTATCAAGAAGAGATTTTAACTAAAGCTGGTTGAACTCCAACCAGACAGTTGTATGAAAGAGAATCACATCTTGTTCAAGAACTCAATTACACCGGACCAATAAAATATACCCAATATAGCCTTGTCTCGCTTGGCGTTTGTTTCATTTGTCTCTGAATAATGTGTCGGCCAATACTTACCATCTATTAAAAGAGAATGATTAATAATCGTGTACTAAACACACAGAAGTGAATTCAGATAGTGATAGCTAATGCATAAGGTGAGATATTTGAATTGAAGTAAACTGTCAACGCGTTTCTGTAGGTAGAAAATGAACATCTTTGCTTAAATTATGTGACAGGAAGTTAAATATGTACATCGATAAACGTGTATATATTGATTATTATATTTTCATTTTAATCTCTATAACTCTGCAATAATGCGTGACATGAATCTTAGCCCGAAGCGTGGGTCGGTGTCAACAGGGGCGCGCGTTGACTGAGCTGATGCGCATCTTGAATCCTATTTCTTTTGGGAACAAAAATCTGTAATATATAAACAGTCCCGTATTTTTGTTACATTCTCAATGTAGGTCTTATTTAACCTAGACTCCTGATGCATTGGTTCAACGGCTATTTACAAAACCTTATACAGAATTTGTGTTTTCTTTCCCCATCTCCCATACTAGTAATTATTGTTTGGTGGAAGCTTTTTTAAGTCAATCTGTATCCACCCAGTTCCTTTGTTCTGAACTGAGCCGATACCGATTATTACACATTATTTAAATTAAAATATAAAAAAATGAAAAACAAAATAGTTATAAATGATAGGATTTTATGTCGTATATAAACAATCCAATTAAACTGTTTATGTCTGTTGACGTAGTCATTATTCAGACAGGGTAAACGGGTAGATTTGCAGTTGGACAAAGAGTTCATCTTCACCTTTAGGTGAGTAGCCTGTAACTTGTATTCGACTATATATTCAAATATTGATTTTATTAAGAAATTATAGAGTTTGTTGTGTCTTTTTCTGGGTGAAATCAATATTGACCCTAATTAATATGCTGTCAGTAAAAAGATGACCGATTGGACTTGGATAAATATTTAGCCACGGGTTTCAAACAGACGCTTAATTGCATACAGAAACCCCAAGAATCCTGACTGTCTATCAGACATATTAAAACTCACGGCTTTAAAACGTACACTGGTGGTTTATCATAATAACTGAAGGCGCACAGAGACAGAATCTCAGCACAGAGACAGAATCTCAGACGTTAAGTCCTGTCAATATTCGTCAGCTTAAAATAATAAAGACGGCTTTCTGTTTCCGCTTGATGTCGGAGAGAGGTAAATCCGGTTAACAAATTAAGATTCTGTCAATACAATTATGACAGACGGATCCAATTCAAACATTGGCTGACGAATTTCAAACAGACGCTCAATCGCACTAATACTCCGAAAAGACACACTTTGATATTCTTGTTTCCAACTGAATATCGATATATTGAATGTTCCCGTAATTGTGCAAAGTAGTCATAAAGCTTTAAATTACAATGAACATTTCGTTACTATAAACATGTCAAAACAAAAATGAAGATAACCATCATGTTGTTTTTTTCTGGAGCAATTGATGCCAAGTGTATAATCACGGCATACATTTATGGAGAAAAGCTGTACTATCAAAGCAAGGCTTTATTTATAATTATTTGGCGCATTAGGTCAGTTCTAATGTCGAAAAACATTAAATCGGTCAAATCACCTCTAGTACAACAACAACTTGTTAGAATGACTCGGCAGCTGTATACAGGGTGATGGTCAAATCTCCACTCATAATCTAATAAATATCATACTTTAAACACTTGTCCGTATTAATTCACGGTTATTTTATTGACGGTTTTCCCTTAAGAGCAGAATTTTTCTTATATCCCGGTTATGCACATATTAACTCATTGGATTATCTTCAGCAGCAAGCTGGGTGGCTCCATAAATAATAAGAGAAGATAAACAAGAAGTATGTTGATCAGCGTGAATTTTGGCCAGGAGGCATACTGCTCTGTGTTTTCTTTTTCCAAACAGTCCTCAGTATTGAGAATACCGCTTTACGATTCCCCCTAGCTCAGAAACCAGGGAGATTGTCTGGATTGACAATGTAGGGCACAGCTGTGTTACACGTGTTTGTGGTACACGTGTTTGTGTATCACTCCTGCCTCCAGCATCTGCGTTGGTGGTCAAAGATAATGTGTTGAGAAGTTTCACTTACGCCTGTCGATATATCGAAATTAAAACCAACAATAAATTGTTCTATATACAGCTATACTAGCCAACTTGTTGCGTGCATATTACCATATTTCTACAGTCTGCATCTGTTCCACTATAGATAAATTAAAAAACTATATTTTGATAGCGCAAAGATTCACCGAGTAGGCAGTTGCGTAAGGAGATCGGGAGAGAGAGAGTTGAGTTGTTGGTAAGATCGACAGTTGTGAGGATGCTGTACAATTTTGCATCTCTTCACTATAAATATAACCATTTGTCGTTCACCGCATCGCAATATGTGTTGTCTCTATCACTCATTATCCCCCGAGAAGGAAAGAACTCGATAGGCATCACACCGCAAATCACTTATCGGCTAATATAGTTTAACACTGTCTGATTAGTTATTAGAACATTAGAAACATGAAAAAGATTAAGTCGATAATAACGATGAGTTAGGCTAGCTTAACCTTAATATTTCTACGCAAGACAAGCCTTCAAAGACGATCGGTATTGTATGTGATCAACTTTATTTCATGTCATTAATATTGTCTTGGAAATAAAATTTGGCCCTAAAACAAGTCAGATACAGTAATAGGATATTCAGTGTTTAACCATCAAAACACCCGCGTAAACATTAATTAGTTTGTTTGATTGCAGTTGAACGTCGTATTCAAGAATATTCCATTGGACGGCAAACTTATCACTCTGTCTTACTTAAATACGGGAGAAAATCTAATAAAATAACACCATTGCGATTACAGGTGAACCTTGAGGTGGAATCTTAAAGGAGGATCAGTGTTCCGCATGCTAACCACTTAACCC
>JAQQZZ010117851.1:0-14809 GCA_030265115.1 Mopalia vespertina | reverse complement strand
ACTGATATAAAAGCGACGACCGGTTAACATGAGTGATGCGCAAAAGGCGTATAGACCCGTCATAATTGTACTTCAAGTTACAAAGTACACTGTATGTTTGGCAGAAAATAACAATAATAATAATTAAAATAATGCAAATGAAAACGCGGACACAGAAAATTATTCAAACGCGGGTTCATCACCATGGTATCACGCTCGAGCTACTCGGTTTGAAAAGTTAGTTCCGGCGCAAATTTTGACTGGCTGGTTTACGTCACACACTCATCCCATGCACATACGTATGTTGGATGAAGTTTATGACAATGTGTTACCACACGGGCTTGACAGAGTATTTTATGGGAAAAAAGCTTACCGATACTGTTGAATGATGTCTGTCCACTCATATCCAGCTATGTACTGTATTTGTTAGTAGTGGAATACTAACAAAAACAAATAAAAACATACTTCCTTTTTTCTTTAATAGCTGAATGCTGCATGGTAACCACTAATAATTTTAGCTCATGACAAATCTTGTTCACTTTGAGACTCATTAGAGTGCGTCACTGAGGATCACCTATACGTTTCTTCCATTATTCTATTAGTAGACTAAAACTATCTATTGAAAACGTTAAATGTCACATTGTTTCTATGTTTATTTGAATAGCTACCATTCAATAAAACGAATAGCCAACACTAATTGTTTACCTACAAAGTACATACTAATCTGTTGTGCTGCATTTAGATATTTACCAAACAATAATATGACCAATTACATGACAATGCAATTCTAAAGGTGTGCTGAATGTGGACTGAAAATGACCACATTCAGTGCATAATTGTGTCAACGTTTGTACATGGTAGGCCTATTAATACGTTAAGAGCTCTATCTAGATCCTCTACTATGCGAAAACCAATACTTTCTTCGCTCTTGTTATATTTTGCACACAAACCCCTTTCAAGACGTCTTGTGTTTGACCCAGACTTCACTCTTGTCAGGATTGTAATATGGAGTCCACACACACTCATTTGAAAATAAATACCTAGTCAATCGGCCAGATAACACATCGCTCGACATCGCTGATTGAACTAGTTTTTGTTTTAAAACCGCTCGCAGGAAATCCTCTTTCAAAGTGTAAACGAATCGGAGATAATTTGGATGATCTTATCTACCTGACACCATGTACCTGATAACCGTTTTACCACAGCAGTATTGCAGACGCGACTCTTTCTTGTTCACGGTAGATACAAATTGATCGACGTTTGCTGGGTTACTCACAAACGAGATTAAACACAGCCCTTGGAATTCGGGCACCATTTAAGATCAATTTGATGACAACAATTTACACAAGTTTTAATATGGCTAGTGTATCGTTGCCAAAAATATGTCAATCATTAAACTACCCACACTGCACATAGCCTGAGTACAAGATTACAAATTCAACAGCGCGACGCGTCTATATAATTAAAGTGAAATGCGTTTTAATACGACTTAAAACTGTACTTATCCATTGCCACGCGGCTAATGGAGAAGTTGTCACTATATTAAATGTGGAATTGCCATCTGTCGATACTTATACCAGATGTAAGTTTTCGTTCTATTGTAGAAATAAGTGACGAGGTGATTCCGTTTCATGTGTAAAGGCGTCAATTACAGCTGGCAAATACCATCTTACCTCCGCGTCCATCCTTTAACATTTCTGGGACAAGTAGGAGTAAAACAAACAGTAATGGTTGATATGACTCCAGTAAACAACACACATATGCCGAAATAATACATCAGTTTATTTAAAACCGCTGTGAAGAATCCAAATTATTGTACAGAACGTGTATTTATAGATTGCTCGGTCTGCATGTGTAGTCATACACTAATATGACTTTATCTATATACATGCGTCAACAAATAATTTTAGATACGACATCATAAATATGTCAAACATGTGTGAATAACAGAGAATTTGATATAACTGATATTGAAGGAACTGGACAATGGTTGTCAAAGGATTTTTGATCGCCTTGGGGCGATTAACTTCAAATAAAATTTATAGATAGAAGCTGTTTCTTTCGGGCGTAATGATAAGCAATGCTTATATTGTCAATAATTCTGCGTAATTTATAATGATTTGTGACCAATTCAGGTGCTCCCAACCGTCTTTGTGTCCAGAAGCAGTCATCTATTTTTAGTTTGGCGGAAGTACGAGTAGCAATTAGGTGTAGTTCTGGACAAATGGAATACGTTCATCATCTGACCTTAGTCTATAATGATCGGAAGCCTACGGGTTGTCCTCAAAGCAATAAACTATTATCGGTGCATTATGGACCAGTACATGATACATCTAATATCGGTAACAAAGGCGATTTTCTCATGTATTTGTTTGATTATGGCGAAATGAAGATCTGCCAAGTGTTATATTCACAAGACAAAAAAAAAAAAAGAAAAAGATTCATCTAGGTATACAGTTTGTTGGATATCTATACTATACTTAGACACGGAAGCTTTGCTTAAAGTACGGAAATTTTAGCCGACAGCACATCTACTTCCATTTTTAGATATGTATCCTAATAAAAAGATACAGAATCACTTACCTGTATTAAGCCGGTACGTCTATTTAATTGAAGATTTAAGGGCTATTTCGAATTACGGACTAGGGCAATTGCACAAATTGAGTCGTTTAAACTCTGTACCTATACTACACCATACAGCTGTTTGTAAAATGGCACATTTTAAAATTTAAATAAAAATGTTGGCTTTACTGAAAAAAAGACAGACACGACACTGAGATGGTATGAAATTAGAACACCATAATAGATTGTAACAATACCAACACGTTTTAGTTAAATATTGTTGGGAAATCGGTTCACTGGCGAACCGAATTTGTGAGCAATACAGAGAAGGAGGATAAGTAGTCAGACACTTTGGCGGAGCCAGGCTAGCGGTTCTGAACTCATCTTCGCGAGCCAAGGTTAAGACATGGGCGTATTAACCTTGGCACATTAGAAACATCAGTGTAGTGTCACCGTAATGTCGCATGGTCTCTCTATAGGCGTCTATATAAAGAGATACCATGTGTTCTGGTGTGTTGGGTAACATTAACTCTCTTTCATTGTGTAGCAAATGTTTGTCCCTGAATAAATTAAAGATAAAACCGTTAATCATTTAAAACAAATTGGAGGACACGGGTCTTAACTTTAAATCCTGGCATTTGTGTGACACTGTTTGACACAGTTTACTGTAATATTCGGGTTTTGGACAAAATGACAGGAATTTTCATGAAGTATCACTGAATTGGATCCCAAGACCCCTAGGATATTATTGTAAAACATGTATAGGACAAACCCCATCCGGTCCATCAGCTTGTTTAGTACACGTGTTGGTTAGGTTGCCGTATCGGATGAGGATTGAATCTTAATTGGGTACAAATTTACAATTAAATCTTACTTAAGCCGATCGCATCAATGGCTTAGAGGTTAAATTACCAGGTTTGTGGGGTATTCTCCCAGTAGAAGGGTCATTATAGTGGACCCCAGGCGTGGACAATCCTAATATAAATGAATTACTGTTGAGAACAAGGTGAAACCACAATAAAGAAACCTCTCACTATCGGGATTAAAAACAATTCCGATTGGACCTAAGACATACATTTTATCTATCGCTAATAAAGTCAACAAATCATTAGACCGGTTTATTCTCCAGGACATGGAGGGTTAATCAATAATTTCAGCCCGGAAAACCCCACCTTGTCTCACAATACTACAACCGTACCCATGAAATTTCATCGGTGTTATAATTTGTTCCTATAGTTGAAATCTGCAACCGTCGAGAACATGTCATTTGAGCGTGGTCAAAGGTTATATAATAACCTAAATATTTATTGAATTAGTTTCAATGCAAAACACAAATTGAAAGCAAAAATCTCGTTCAGACTCAGTAAGGGAAATACTGCTGCATTCAGAAATAATCACAATCACCACTCATGGGGTAACTATTGGTCGTAATTACGACCACAAATGTTTTAAATTTTTTTGTTTCTGTTGGTATTAGACAATATTGAGTCATATTAATATGAACCGTACTAATATAGATTGAAGCCAAATTAGCTTCCTGTGTTTAGTACTAATGCTGTGGTTTCTAAGCAACGGAGGAAGATTATATTTATTACTCAGAAAAAACACGTCATATAAGTGAGGAACATTGAGAATGACGTAAACGAATTTCTCGCTTTCTTTTTGTGTTCAAGTATCATCCATTTAGGATTCCCGCCAATTCAAGCCGTTAACAAAATCAATACAGATTAGGAAGGAGAGAAAATATAATTGAACAGAAACGACATTGCAACAAACAACGACATATTATAAGACACGCAAACTATGTGTATTTTCGGAGTCACAGAAGTTTGGCGAAGTTTTTCATGATCGACCTTAAATCCTATATAACTCGAGATTAAAAATACAGAATCTTATTAAAATAAAAAAATATATTTATGCAGAATTTTCTCATTTTTATCTCGAGTTCTTATTGACAACTTACCAGCATCTCGAGAGAATATAATAAGCAATCTCACCAGCGCACATAATTACCTGCCCACAGGTTAAGTAAACTCAAACGAGTATTATTAAAGCATAGAAATTAATCAATCAGATCACTTAAAGAGGAAAAAACAATTGATAAAAACAAGTGATTTTGGTTTAGCTACTAGGCGCTTTAGGGTTCGTAAGGGCCTATAAGTCACGTCACGTGTTCTGCGAGATTTCACGCAATTCACTCCACTTCCGGGTACCTCCTACATTCTTTCTGGTTCTAGCATAAATGGGAAGTTAAAAAGATGCAAATTATCCCTGCCAGTCCTATAGATGCAGCCAATATTTACACAAAACACGGCTCCGAAAGATCAGTATTCATCAACAAAATTCGAACGCTGTAACCGTAGGTCAAGTAGAAGGGAGCGAGACTGACATGTCTTTACAGCTGTAATTAGCCTTTGTAAGAGAATTAAGGTATTTGTGCACATTTAGTGAAGAAGTGATTCTTTGGTTTTAAAATTTATTGACATATGTCTGCTTTAGCGATTAATAATTCGAAATAAACCAAAGTATTAACCCATCAAACATAACTTTACTATTGTCTTCTCTTACAGTTTTCTTTATCACAAGATACCATTTTCGAAATGACCATAGAGTTTTCTTCCTGGACGACATTTGGTGATCCGCTGGCGTAGTTAATGGATGTTAGGATAGCAATTATGGATGTCTGAAGGATGTAAGAACATCAATTAAGCGTTGTTTTCGATCAGATAAACTCCATTCCTCAACTACGAATAAACTGTAATTCTACTTCACGTGATATCTTAAACTAGTATGTATTACAGCAGGATAGGCTCAAGATTGGACAACAATTATATTTCTGAGCAGCTACTTTTTTATTGGGTGGAAATATAAAACTTTTACGGTTGTAGCAGGCATGTGTATTTGTCATATACTAATTGATATGGCATCGTTTTATGTGTTATAATTACCCGATCGCCAGCTATCAATCAAATACATGTTTAAACCAATTAGACTCTGCCTTTACCTGTTGTCCCATTGTCGACCTCTTTGATAAAGTGCTGTGGTCAGACTCGAAATAAATTTAATATACACATTCTGATGGACTATCTGCGAGCAAGGCATTTTAAATATTTATTTCATTATAATGGTGCATTGTTTCTATGTCGAAATTTTTCACGAACACTCTTAAGATACACTGTGTATAGAATTTTTATATTCATCGTCGGGTATAACACCAGTGCCCTCCCTTAGATTTAAAGGGCGTGGCTAACTTATGGTCAGCGATGGGTCAATTGATTAGACTGTCGTAACAGAGATGCAGGTGTCTGTATGTCTAACTTGTACGGCTTGGACGCTTATCAAAGTGGAATCACTGGTGAATTATTCACTATCAGATTTACCTTCCTTGGAAGGAAAATTGTTTTAGGTGTAATTTCTTACCATAAAGTGTATCTTTGTGTTACAACAGTGCATCGAAAATTAATGTATTTGTTAATTTTAATGGCGTTTTGGAGTATTAAACATAAATTGCAGTGTAGGCTACAAAATGCACCGGGTAGGCAGGTTTGCAATCAGAATGATGGCCCATTTCTGCCAATGCACTTTAGTTTTCAAAGTTACATTCTATCATTTTTTACTTCAAATGAATATTTTATACGTGGAGCAAATTCAAAATAGTCAGCCCTTAATAAATTTTATTTATGTTTTGTCAAATCGATAAAACAAGACAACACCATATAGTAAAGTCCGTGCTTTAAACAACAATATCTTGTCCATCATACGTTATAAGGGCCCGCTGCCGTGCTCCAGTGGTCAGCGTGTGCCATACTGACTCTAGTTCGATGCACCACCCACGGGTTCGAGACCGTCGGTAGACCATCAGGTATATGAGTGAAGGACACGATGTAGTTCCAGCAATCTGGGGGAGGGGGAGGGAGGGGGTACGAGGTTCAAGTTATCATCCCCACCCCCACGAGAACGATTTTGTGATAATAAACCCCTAAACATAGACAAACGATAAGATTCAGTTACCGTTTGGAGGAAAAATACCGAAACACTGAAAATTGGTTCGGTTTTAACTACGTTTATTTCCAGAAGATATCAGGATTGGTGGACATGCTATGAATTAATATAGACAACATCAATACTCTGCAAATTGATTTTCTTAAAGGGTTCTTGACTGTAACCAGGACATTCAAAGAAGACGCTCATCGGAGTGTCCACTAAAGATATACTTACAACAGGTTATCAGAGAAACAAATAGTCTTTCGCATATAAATCTCATCGGCAGACGCATCTCAGCCAGAGTTTTTAACAACACGTGAATACCGGAAAACTCCAACCGATATTCACGTTACATGAATACAGTATACTCCCTCTTGTCGGAAATGGTACTCAAAACAAAAGCGACGTGAAGCAGAAGAACCATTAACTAAGGCTACGATGGGTGCTGGAATTTTCAGAAAAAAACATAACCATCAAAAGTTGCGTGGGCTAAATGGATCAAACAGTTATGGTAAATATAGTGGAAAAAGAATGCACGGATGGAACCGGAAATGGAAGGTAATTGGGTGTAATTATTATCATTTGGCCCCTCGTTTTGACAACTAGATAGCCTTTAAGTAACTACAGCAAAACGTTGTTTTCAATGTTTATGGATGAATTTTCGTTGGAGAAAATCGTGTCCTCAGAGAAGGCAACCACAACCAATGACAGGTCCCCCAGATCCTGGCACTAGATACCAGCAATAAATTCAAGCATTTCCGCAAACTAGGATACAACAGAAACACAATACATAGCAAAAAAAAAACCCAGATAAATTGGTAGAACCATATCAACGCTGGAAGGGTAATTGCTTACAACTATTACACGTAACTACTGAAATATTGAAATGTTTAGCTCTCGGGCCACACCAGAGAACATCATACTAAGTCAAGCTTTTAATGAAAACTGTTTTGTCTCATGTGGCAAATTTCCATGCCTATGTGGTCAGTCTGACAACTGTCTAAAATAATTACATACAGCTGTGTCACGATGTTTAATGTCAAAATTAACTGATTACATTTGTGTTTTGTCAGACAAAGGAACACTGGTCTATAATTTAACCACATGTGTTCATAAGAGCAACACAGTGTTAAAGATTGTTTCAAAAGTTCGGCAAAACACAGCCTATCTCCCTCTGATAAATGTATGTTGATCAACGTTTGGATTTAAGCAAGTACACTTTGTATCCTATGATCATAATCGCTGCGTAGTCATTTGTCTGTTGCCCGAATTACACACCGGATACACGGAGCGACATTTTCACCCCATAACATGTGGTATTTTACGTTTATAAAGTTTACTGTAAAAGAGAACACCGTTTTCGGTGCCTTAATTATGTAAGTTCGTTGTCTGTTTTAGGTGTGACTGATATTTAACAGTGAGAACGGGTAACTTTGAACTCAAACAAATATCTAATAAATGTAAACATATTTTATTATATAATAATAATAATTGTTTTATTACAGACAGATTTCCATATACATAATATGGTATTACAGGTAGTATTTTTTTGAATAGGTACAACACATTTTACTCCCTGTAAAGACAGTCTCGCCATATGTCGTTTTAACTAAATAAAAGAATACACATAGAGATTTGACGGACAATAATTTCGTCGTAAACGTATGTCGTAGGGTGTACGAAATTTTATGATCACGGTTATTTAATAATTCTCTCTATGTTTTGTGACCTACGGTATGTGTGTACCAAATGCACTCACGTGTTTGATTAGGAATTTAACGTCATTTAAGATTATTGCGAAAGATCCCCCCAAAAAGTCTTTCTAAAACTCCTTCGACTGGCATCATGGCAGTCGAGAAATGCAAAATTTGCTTATGCAAGTGATTTAATCAGTGACAGCGTTGAACTCGGCTGAATATTCCGCATTGTACTACCACACAATTAACGATTTTAGCTTAGAGGTTAACCATTAAGCACCATCCGATAAAAATGGAGATTTGCTGAAATCATCCGCCAAATTTCCATACATCGATTGACATACGCCGGCTGTCTTGTTAATGTTTAGCTGTTAGAAAGTAGCCCTGCGTAGACCAATGAATCATCGTTCCGACAATTTGCATAAGCACACGCCAAATGGATTTTATATACGCTAAGAATGTCCGCCTTGACTATTTGTCTAGTATTGTGAAAAAGTCGATAATTTATTCACTATATGGATTACGCAGTATCTATCATCTTTGTATAGCATTCCATTTCTCTGTTGTCCATTTTCAGGTCAGATGCATATCTTCTATGCAATAATGGGGCATTGGATGTTGTAGAAATTCTAATTTAGATATGTATCAAAATATGTTCCTGAGGTTATAAAGTATCCATGCACTACGGGATGATTTATCTCGTCTCGACATTATAGACCTAGACAAGAATCAAAAGAAGCTCGTGTAATAGGTCAGATTATTATTTTACTAAGCAATAGCATCAACGCATCAACTCAGACCATGACATATTTTGGCTAAAATTCCAGACCATCGTGTCACCATTGTTTATAGGCGCCGCCAATGGATATGCAAAATCAATTAATGGTGTTGTTATAATGTGTACGAATGGGAATGGACCTCACATGTGGCTCAATCATTGAACCTTCCACCAATAATTTCTAATAGCATCTACCTTGTTAAAGGAGGACTGAAACTTTCGGATGAACACATCCCAGGGAGTCATGTGACCACCTCTCAATCGATCGTGTAATCGGCATTTAACGGCATACGCAATGGCGTTATACCTAAATGACGACGGACATTTAAATACGGTGGAAAACCGGAATGAAATGTCGTAAAAACCACTTCCGCAATTTCCAGAGCCACACCGTGTGACTGCATCATATACCTAAATACCACTGTGGGACTTGAGCATGTAATCGATAGGAGGCATATAAGAAGATTTTACCTTAGACAACAAAGATTCGTTAAAATATAGCATCAGAACCTTTTCAACTGTTTTATAATTCCACCAGAGACATATTTTCATCTTAGATTGTTGTTGATTTTTAAATACGACATTGTTCCGGTCCCACCACATTATTACTTCATGAATATAATCCTTAGAAATAACATGTCATTAGTGTTTACTGATATATTAGACTGGTTGATTGATTGATTGGTGTTTTACGCCGTGTTTAAAGTTAGTTCACTTATATGGCGGCGGTGTTTTCCAACAATAATTGACGCACAATTAAGATGTTAAGTGTTTTCATAATGTTGGAAAGTTAATTTTCCTCCAGTGCTAAGTAAAGACAGCATTGTTACTCTTCAAACAAACTGCCCTTTGAACTATTAGATTTGGGTATTGGTTGCAATGGGATTAAAGGTATTTACTAAATAATTATATATGACACGGAGGTATTGTGCGACCTATAAGCCTAACTTATAGGGTTAATGTGGTTGAATCAAGGTACTAAGAAATATTGCACACACACAGTTATCTGGGCAGACTGACAATATTTTGATGCAGCTATTGGATTATCTTTTGGATACTATTTATTTTTGCTGGAAACAGTCCAAACAAAACAGACACATTTATCTACTAGAAGCTGATGGGGTTTTATTGATTGTGGAATTCCCACTGTGACAAAAGTAACAATTTTGTTACTCAGGTTTGATTTCCATACAGACATTGATTAATAATCGCGGTTTGCTGACTGACAATGACCGTTAGCGGCACTGGTATTGCATTGAGTAGAATGCTTGTGAAAACCAGACTCAATGAAATATTGGTACAGAAGTAAACGGGCAAGAAACACAAGGGAGAACATTGTCTGAACAAGTCTCGGCGCTAACCATTACTGTTCAGCCAGAAACAGCAATGTCCTCACAGATCTACCATACTATTATGATACGGACGCTCAACAACAACAATCACCATTATACCGAACGAAGTAACTACAAACTTCGGTTACCGTAACGATAAAATTATAACAGAATCACTGTTTTACGGACGGTTCTTTCTTTATTAGTGTATATGTCAATGCACACAATTTTGCCCCCTTAGAATGAGGACACCGTTTATATAAATTGCAGTGAACGCGGTAACGTTAGTTGAGATTGTGTATGATCCACCACTATCCTGTGGAACATCATTGATGAACAACACAGTCGACCAAGGGTGTCAGAAGGAAGTACTTTGTGAAAGATATCGCAGGGTGTTTTTAATGGTTTCTCCTTGGTTTCCACCATAACAGTTTAAATACATGTCCTATTAAAGTTATATTTCACTTAGTGCTTTGACCGTCTACCAATAATCTGTACGACCAAGGCGTCTGTATAATTTCAGATGTTTCCTTTCAATATGGCATCGGTCTGTATTTGGAGGTGTCCATCGCCGCAGGTAAATAGCGTCTCGCTTTAACTTCCGTCATTCAAAGTCTCTGACACATTAGTAGTCAGACAGTAATGACCGGTTAACCTTGATAAACGGCATGTGTGCCTTGTGGTGAAACGGAGATATGTTCAATATTAAATTGTATCAACTTCCATTTCACTTTCCGTTTAATGTCAATAGGTGTTTGATGGATAAAGGCTGTCTTAAAATACAACATCAGTGGTCTCCGTGACGTTTATTAATAATCTCTTGGACTATTAAAGGATCTTATAATAGGCAGTCTTGCTTCCTGTCAGCGTGCGTTAGCCTTTGGTCAGACAACCGCGTGTTAACATCCTGTCTCGTCTACTTCCGTCCGCCAACTTGTCTGAAGGGATGGGAGTCACACAGTAAATTGTGGTTGATATACCGGAGAAACGATCATAAAACCATGGTCCTCTTTATAGACAAAATTCAAACAAAATAGTCCGTGTGTGTCCTTTTGACATATTTAAATAAGTCGTCACATATTGAAAAATATGCGTTCTCAGGAGTAACACAATTCATGTTGCAGTATTCCCCCAAATGAGTTTTATACAGCAAAGTTTTTACTGGATTAAATGCCGAGTATGGATGCACGGTCATTCTAAATATTTGGGTTTTTAAAACTTTTGCAAAAATGCAAACTGTTTGAACATATGGTGTAAACTTTGTTGAAAGAGTTTTTCTGGTTGCATGCTTAGTATAAAGATGTTATATCGTCTACATACACGTGTAACACATTTATGGAGGACACTGAGATCGTAAAATGGCAACAAAAAGTACGTGTAACAGGGGTTTACCTCGTGTTTAATTTATGGGTACGATATGATTCTTTCAGGAGTACGGTTGGAGCGTTAAAAGTGATTTGTTACCAACAAATTTACTCATGAATTTTCAGCCGTTGTGTTCCCCGTTGTTTTTAGTCTGGCGAAATCAAAAGCTACAATTAGGTGTCAGTCTGTGCGAAGAAATGTATTCATCATCTGACAATAGACAATAATTTACAAAGCTAGTTGGGCTATTCTCAACAAAATATACGTTTTGAATCTTGTGTGTATGTAACATGGTGCTTCTAAATTTGGTAGCAAATAGGATTTCAGCAGCTACTTGTTTTCAAGGTCAAAATGAAAATTTATCGAACTTTAGACTCCTACCACACACAAACCTGTTTTTATGCACGAAGACCTTCAATGTCGATATTATGACATACGACCTTTCTTAACATTGCGTATTTATGTATAACAAACAGTATCTAGAAGGTTGGTTGGTGAGTGGCCTAAAAAGCCGGCATGTACTGATGGTGAGTCGGCGCCTATTCTGAGCCCGGTGGGTTCAATTCACGGAGTGGTACCAGCCGACAACATGTCTGAACTAGGATCTGATCAAACTACGAAAGAGCTATCACAACACAACGAAAATACCAATTCAATATTGTTGTGGTTATCACGCGTTTCATTTTGTTATAAAATTCTCCATACAAACTTGTAGAAACATTTTCACATACCCTATGTATAACTTTAGTCTGATTATTGACAGCGAAGACGATGGAGTAGCGATTGTTGCATCCGTCTTTCGCTTTATCATCCCTATGTACATTAACAGTTATGTTACATTCGACGTCACTGTATCTCTTATAACGTGGGTGATAGAACAATGCTATCTACACTACTAAATTGGTCGTCTCATACTTGTAGTTAATGGACTTCTGGTCAGAGCCCTGAAGGCAACACGAAGCCGATTCATTGTTGCGTCTGGCGCTGGACAACTGCCCTTTTTACGGTATATATTTAAAACATTTGTTTGAGTCGCATGTTGTCATTGTTCGTTACCTGTGACATCAATGCTCATTCTGATCAGCCTGTGGACCAGTGCCTCATCATTGGAGTGAAGTCTCTTCAAGAACATCGTAATACCTAAACCGACCAAACAAACCATCTCTATGGCAGCATTGTACAACAACAATTTACTACCATTGCTGGCTGTTAGACCATACTGAATCGGGTCATCTTTTTCGACAAAGTGTGTCGGGGGAAATCAGCGGTCTCCTAGCCTGCTATTCTCACAGACACATCCATCACCGAAACGCTATTGGCATTTATTGAGTTTACTTCTCTGGTGAATAAGTGAGACTATCATTGGAATAGCACTATCCCCAGTTGAAAATTGGGCTATAAGAAACATTGTTTTTACCTACGGTTAGACAAACGTACCATAGATATGTTAACAGGATAGCTAGTTTTACATCCCGTATAGAACGGAACTCTTTTTATAGTCACATTTGTATTCGGCAAAAATAATGCGTTAAAATCAAAGCAGTTTAAGCCTAGGGGTTTGCCTGATTGGGATTTACTGCCGTACTCAATAGTATTTCACGTAGATGGCGAAGGATTGTTCATTTCACACTGTTCATTGTTTACGTCCGGTGGAAAACCGACATAAAACTTCGTAAAAAACAACCGCGCGTGCGATATCCTCATTGTATGACTCATTCATATACCTGATAGCGACAGACACTCAAACCCATCAGTGGTATGCTGAAGAAAGGTTAGTAGACCGACACGCTCACCACTAAACCACGGCCTCAGGTACATAGTGATACATGTCTATGTCTAAAATGATTGCGGGTGTTCTTTTTTCCGGATATATTTTGGTGATTAAACGGACAATACACACTATCAGTACAGTGGCTCAGGACACGTGACAACGATGTTAGACGTCAGTTCGACAGCTAACCGTTACCTTTCATATTGAATGATTGAAGGAAAAGGCTTGAATTAACCTTCAATGTGGTTTGGTCGTTGCGTGGATGGTGAGGTAATCAACGGAAGCCGTAAAGACAAATATATTGAAAGTACATAGAAACCATATATTTAGAGAACGTTGGTAGCAATAGTTAATTACATTGTTTTTTTTTTAATAAGAAATAGTCAGAGTTCTAAATGTCAGGTCACAAAAAGGGCTGTTACCAAAAAAAAAAACAATCTATCGAAGGTACATGACATTTGTAGCTGTTGAAGAAGCCAAAGTAAGCCGTACAGACTGCAATACGCCGTTTTAATGGAAACCACAGATTAAGAGAACGTTGGTAACAATCTCACATGATGCTTTGTCTAGCAAACAGTAATTATTCTGTGAGGGTACAGCACGCAATCCCGCCCTGGTCACGTTTGGTCGTGATTTGCCCAACAGGGAATTCGGAAAGGCATGTTCACCGGAAGGCAGAATTACTGTATGTTAAAAATATCTGCAGCATTTTGTCTATGTCTCCTTTTCACTGGTAGTATTCAATAGTAAAAACAGCTTCGCCCTTTAAAAATAAATCTAATACCCCCATTTTGTTCTGTCTCAAAACATAACCTCTATTTATAATATAAAGAACAAGTCCCAACCACTATTTAGAATCCATCAATATACTAGTCGTTAAATAAATTACCCCCATTAGGTCCCTTCCTGACCCACCCGCCACTATTGAACTATCATTATTGGATCCGTTTATCGGAGTGAAGGGAAATGGACTGTTATTTATAATGATCGATCTCGACCGTTTGCATTGACTGTTGACATAAAAAACCTCTTAAAATCTTTCTGGATGTGATGTTCTTATAAAACCTATAGCATTTTGGGATGAATATATAGCCATTGCATTTTTTATTACTGCTGTGCAAGTATTGTGAACTAATAGACTACTAATACCGTGATGAAGAAATACGGGATTTTCCAGTTATGACGTTACGACAACAGAGGGACGTCCCTTTGCGAAATACCGTCACCGCTTTACGGCAAGGGAGGGCAAATCCACGATTTTTAATATGGGCGGTATAGGGAATATTTCAAATTAACAGGTAAACGTTCATAAAACCATATGAATTTCCTTTTCCCATAGCTT
>JAQQZZ010117840.1:0-14810 GCA_030265115.1 Mopalia vespertina | reverse complement strand
AACTAAGTGTTTATTTCAGAGGCAAATAAACACTATATTCCGTTTAAAAAGTGTTACCGACCCATAAATGCATTGTTTAGATGTTAAACGCACAGTAATGTTTAAAAACTATAAATATTGTGTTTAATGGACCTAAACACATTGTTTTTGATTGAAGTGTTTAACTTACTTAAACATTATGTTTAGGTATGGCTATAAACACATTATTGTGTTTGAAAAGTGTTACAGTTTCGCGTTTATTATTGCGTTTAAAACCTAAACGTATGGATTTACAGTGTAATTAAAAGGCTCGTTTGTCTTATAACATGTGTCTGAAAATTCAGTTTATCAAATATTATTGGACAGTATAGGCCTACAGATTGAACCCATAGTCGCCCGTAAGTGAAAAAAAACTTTGAATTACACAGGTATTTGCACTTTATCTCTAAATAAGGCTACAATGTATGATAGATTATTAGAGATACAGAACTCGGCATCTACATCCTGAGATCCACAAATGTATACTGCGCTAATCACCATGTCGGAACCAAGCTCGGCCATTTCCGTACCGTAAATAATCCCAAGAAACTGGCTTGCTTGGCGTGTTCTTTTGTATAAATCTGCGGAGTAATTTGGTTCATTTCCACGCATACCCACAAAACATCCGGCGGTTAACATTACACGTTTTCGTGATATTTTATTGCTTCCATTCACCTCCGAGATAACTGTACCGGTACGGAAAATGGCGTAGGTTGTTCCAACATGCGCAAATCACATCGTGGGTCATGTCGAAACACCATGTCGGAACATCCCTCGATCATTTCCGTACCGTAA
The DNA here is from genome assembly GCA_030265115.1 of Mopalia vespertina. NCBI lineage: Eukaryota > Metazoa > Mollusca > Polyplacophora > Chitonida > Mopaliidae > Mopalia > Mopalia vespertina. The sequence continues at coordinate 13,997 of JAQQZZ010117840.1, read as the reverse complement.
ATAATCTCGGGCGATGAATAGCTCATTTTGATGGCAATCACGGGAGGTTACTCGTTTTTGTGTAATATTATTTTTTCCATTCACCTCAGAAATAACTGTACCGGTACGGAGAGAGTGAAGGATGTTCCGACATGGTCGAAACACCCATCGCCATTTCCGTTCCTTCAATTGATATCTGTACCGGCACGGACAAATTCGTAGGATGTTCCGACATACGATCGCCGCCATTATGATATAGGCATAGTGCGCATTGTGTAGAGATTTCCGTTGCCATCTGTTTTGGGTCGAGCACTTCATATGCAGCCGAATGAAGAATGAAATATTTGCATCCTTTTAATTGCTATTTTACTTAACCCGATTTTGACCTTAAGGTCCTAGATCAATCAGCTGCAAAAGCGTATACCCACACAGATTTTGCTTAAATAAATTGGCTTCAAATTCTGTTATTGCTTAATCAAAGCATATATTTTTTTAAACACCAGATGTTTTACCAATTAATATTGTATTACATTCAAGTAAGATTGATAAAATGTAAACACTCCCATTTTACTATAGTTGGACTGTTCACTCTCCACGTGTTTTCGACGCTTCCAATTGTTGGATATATTGAATTTAATAACTTCAGTTTGATAATTTCATTTTAAAGGATAATTTAAACTGGTTTATGTTGCTCGAATGAAGCAGTGGACGGAATATATATTTTTTAAATAAACGAAGAGAGACCGACTGAGCTATATAGGCTCACGGCGGAAGTTGTTCTAAACTACAAGTTTATAACATAGCTTTTATGTATTGTATACGAGATATATAACTGTTTAAAAAAATATTTAAAAAATCACCACGTTTCAGATGAAACAAAGGAGATATTTTAAAAAAGGTATTCAGCTGTTTTTATTTTATTTTAATGTTGTTACTTGCTGGAATAAAACTAACGAAGTTCTTCACTCCCACTGAGATTACAGCTCCTGATGTGTCAAACCACGGAATAATTTTTTTAACCGGGACAACTAATCGATCAAAAAAGGAAATGGATACTCATTTGCGTATTTTCAAAAAGAAACTTGACTGTTGATCAGTCTTGAAATGACTAAAGTGCAACTCTCCAAATCGCTCCATCTTCTTTTTTTATATATAGCTCGACAGCGAAGCTGCATTTTTTATAGTGGAGCTAGTACAATTTCAGCTCATTCTAAAATATAATCGATTCTACTTCCTGCGTCGAGACATTGACTCTAAGATACACCCGGGCCATCTTGTTTTGCACTTCTTTTATTTGCTGGTCTGTGACAAACGTCGACCTAGATATTGGCGGAAATTAAATCGGGATGACCTGACATAGCGTACGAGAGTTGTCGCCCACAAATTTTTTCATCACCCGCATCAGCTCCCTCACAAACTTCAATCTTTCTTTGTAAAACAATTTGATGTTCGCAACTTTCCCACTTGCACCCGCAGTCTTAATCTACATAGACCCTTTCATCAAACTAATCTCTATAATTACTCGATCCGTATTACTATCCCACGAGAATGGAATAAACTGGCAATGGAACTTAAAGCATTTATTCGATTTCACTGTTTAAATCCAAATTAAAAGATAACTTAATATAAAGTCAAACGTGTTTCTGATATACTTGCATTCATGTGTGTGTAGGCCTATACAGGACATTCATCCAGCCTAATTTCCTATATATTTTTTAAAATTATTTTAATGAAAACTGCTTTAATGCTGTTTCTTAGACACAATATCACCTCTTCCATGTTTTTTAAACTTGGCATTTCACATGATTATCTCTTTGGAATAGAACAAGGTCATCGTGACTTTTTTCCCGCCTTACTGATATGTTCGAACTTAAAATGTACAAATAATGTAAAATGTAAACAAAAAAAACATAAACACAAATGAAATCAAATCAAGGTAATAGTGCTGGCTGATACACGACTTATACTGCAGCCTATTAAAGATCGAATCTAGAGGACCTGAAAATCTCACTCATATGACGGCGTGCAAGCGTAATGGGCACTGGAAACCACGATCGACACCATGCATTGGCAAGCAATAAAGACAACACTGGACAACCGCAAACACAAAGACATCGCAAAAATATCGGCTCTGAGGCCAACATGAATCACTGATTGATTGATTCGTCTTTATTAAGGGTATTTCACTTACATGACGGCACTGTGGATCCAGCCAGCGAACAGCAGCCCAGCCATAATGTGAACTGTCCTGTTGGAAGAATAATGTTCCTTCAAAGCTGACAGCTTAACATACTTCGATTATACTGCTCTTATCCATGCAGATGGAATAAATACTCCACATGCTCCGTCCACTCGCCCAGTGATTGATATGATTGATTGGATAATTGAACTTTAACGTCTTGCTTAAAGGTATTTCATGTATGGCGGTGTACTTCCGTGGAGTGAACAGCAACACAGCCATAATGTGAAGCGTTATATACAAATGCTCTCTTGGAAAATTAACGTTCCTCCATTGTGAACAGGGTGAATATACTTCAGTTATACTGTGTTAAGCCAGATGGCATCGGGAATCTCCGTCCATTATCATATCATCGGAATGAGGACTTCGATCACGGGCTACATTCAGAAAATGTCGTACGCCATTCAAGACTTGTACGATATTTTAACACATATAGTTCAACACAACGAAATTTTATTCACGATATTTGTTGTCATTAAATATTTTGTGAAAGTGGTCCCAGTTCTGTAAGACGTTTAATTCTCGGGTTTACAAAATAAATGCTTCTTCTGCCAACTAGACCTGATCCAGTGGATCGCGTAAAATTTGGACAATGGGAACAAATCAAAACTCTCAAACACCTCGATAAAAAAAAAACCGGAGAACATTTGTAAACCTATCAATTTTGAACAAACATTCTTGAGGAAACATTGACACAATTCATAAAAACTGTTCTTTCATTAAATCTATTTTTCTTATTTATACACCCCGCATCGAAAATCATTAACATTTCTATGGCTATTTTCTTTCCCTGTACATCCCAGGGATCAGTATCCCTCCTATAAATATTGACTGTTGACACATTACTCCGGGCTGAGTTCAGTCTTGTCCCTGGTATTTGTCTCGGTCCATTGATCGAACAGAAACTGTCGATTTTTAACTAATGTCGAGTCGCAAATTAAATGTTTTAACATGAGGACAAAATCTCACTTCTTTTTCGGGTATTCCAAAATCTGGATTTAATGTACAGACGTGACATTTGATATTCGTATAAAAACTAATCCACGACTCGTTTTTATAATCAATTCAGGCAATGGACAAAACTTTAAAATCAACTCAAGATTTTAAAGTGGTTGAATATGTGCAAATGTATTCCACACAATGCTTACTTCAAACAGCATTTAATAAATTCAAATCTGAACTCTCAACAAAATTGACAATTTTCTTGTCTGACAAAAAAAAACGAGTCGGGCATAGAAGACGTTTTATTATCAGTGTGAATCGAATTGATCATAGGAAGTACATACCCAAACGAGACGTGTGTCTCATCTGGAATATTAAAAAAGAAGATACGCATGCAAAAGAAACGCGTGTATGCAGAATTCTGGAAAACGAAAAGACCTCCGCAAAGAGTTAAAACTTCTGTTAATGCTCCCAGGTATATACTTCACGTTTACAACAAAACTGTCGAGAAGACTGAATGTCCATGTTAAAGAGTTAACTAGCAATTTACTAGGTTAAGATAGTTTACAATGCAATTGTCTTTTCCATCGCCTTGCTTGAATTGCGTGCATGTTTCCAGTCTGTTTGGATTTGTTTGTTTGATTTGCGTTTAACGTTGTTCGTAAGGTTATTTCGTTCACATTGCGGCTTGCCAGTCTAACATAAATAGGAATTCACCCTCCCACTGGAAACCAAAAAAAGACAAACCAGGACAAACACAGGACAGTCACATGACGTAATACAAAGATCTCACAAACAGATCGGCTTCACGTTGACCTTAAGCTCTGGGAGCATCAGGGGCCAGTTGCTCGAAAGACGATTAGCCGCTAACACCAGATTAAATCATTAATACTGGATTAGAGACAGACCTTTAACATGGCGTGACGTCATCTAATAGCAGATTAAATTTAATAGCGCTTCGAGCTAACGGCCCCAAGACAACAGGAAGCCCCGTCACAACCCCTCCGCCAGTCTATTTTGGAAAGTTACGCTTTAAAAAGGAGTCAAATGTACCATTCCAGTGTTTGTGAAGTACATGATTCTTCAACTAGTCCCATGAAGCTTTTTTCATTTTGTTTAAATACCTGCCGCTTTTCTCGCCGATCCATAGCTCCTTTATAAGCCAGTTTTCTTACTCGGACAATGAGAACTTAACAAATAATGAAGAGGCCTAATTGGAAAAAGAGAACGTCTACCTTAAATGAACCAAACTCGAAGCATCATGTTGCGCAAAGGTAATTGACGAACAGATATTCAATCCACCAAAACTGTTATCTCATAAAATCTATTTGCCGTATTCAAACACAGCGTATCGAAAATCGTTAGAATTTATATGGGTAATTTTTTCCGCTCTTGATGAGCATGGTTCCTTCAAATATTTGCTGATGACAAATTTTCTGAGGTCAGTTAGTTTTTAAACCTGTGTTTTGTTCCTGAGCAGTTCATCGAACGAGCAGCCCCGATTTCTATACAGTCTTGGTATGACAGTTGAAGATTGAAAGGACTTAACAGGAGCACAAAATCACGCTTTCGTTTCGGGTAAATAAATATGTTAAACAAAATCACATTATCTCCCTCAAACTTCTCTTAATCCGATATCGGTGTAAAAAGTGTATAGACATGTGGCAAAAACAAACTTAGCGTTTCCACGAAACACGTTTGTGTTTTATGAATAAACACTATCGAGTTAATGGGCCAGGTTAGAAATTGCTACGCTCGGATTCGTCTTAACAGGATATAATCAGTTGACAATGGTACAAATATAACTTTACACCCATATTCTAAATACAGAGCACATGCGACAAGGGTAGCTTTACTTCTAGTATAAGCAAGTTTCTGTTATTGGACAATGATAAAAAGCCCCACCAATTCCTAATTAATGACTTGTTAAAGGGTACTTCACTTATATGATGGCCGCATACACTACAGCTGTATGTAAATATAGTCTAGAGCTAGACCTGTTGGAACAGTGCTGAGTACAGCAATCAGAATTTATTTATTTATTCATGTATGCCCTTCGCCAGATGGCAAACTATACTGTAAATGAGAATACATGATGAATCGTGAAACATCTACTAGAGTGAAATCTGAAACTGGTCACATTTGTCTGATGTATAACCTTGTATGTTACAAGCCGAGTCTGGCTACCCTAAAGGAATTGCCAAGTATTCCAAAATCCTAAAATAACAGATCAACTTAACTTGTCTGTTTGACCTGCTGTTCTGCACCTTTCTGGCAATACGGTTTGTCATGACCTTTTATTTCTATCAGGAAGATTGCCAAGCGAATTGATCATGATTAACTGCTTGAGCATACTCCATTGAGATGATACGATTTTGCCCCAAAAAACCCAACTTGACAGCCGTTGGAAATGTATCGGCACTACAGATATATCATAGAATGTTTTATATTCTATCTATCGGATATCTCAAACTGAAGTATGTCCTGCTCTTTCGTTGGAGCTTTAGAGAAGCCTTTATCTAAATATTTGGCATTCGTTTGAGATAAATTGCCTCCAACAGTATAAGAACATTTGAATGAATATAGGGAAATAAAACGTAAGAACTTGGTTTAATAGAAACGATAAAAGTAAACAGTATTAAAAAGGAAAAAAATAAAAGAGAAAAACATGTATTGTAAACTAATTCAAATTTTAATTGGCTAAATACTTCGTCTTTGTTGAGGAGATACAACGATTTCCGCATTTTCGGAGTTGTTCAGGAACATCTACACAATGTATAAAACATCAAATGCCCCCACCCTCTTAATTCCTCCCTCTCCGCCCTCTACTCTCCCCCTTAGTCGCAATATACCGTGAACAAGGGATGGACAGCTTTATAGCAGAAACATGTCGAGCAAACTATACAACATTCAGGTTTGAACTGACGTCAATTTTCTTAATTCTCACGATCTAAATTTTATAATTGTATCCATTTTTTAAATAATCCCCCCCTCTAACCCCACCACAAAAAAGCCTTTGTCTCTTTTGACTGTGAACAATGGCTGGCAAAATAAAGCAGAAATAATGTTCTATGTTTGAGAGTTAATGGTTAAAAAAGTTAAATTCTAGATTGGAACCATTCATTGTACAATGGACTGATGTAATTCGGCTTCTATTTAAACAGAAAATTAGCTGCATTTATACGTGACTTTTTAATAGTATATTTTTGCTTTACTGTGGAATACTATAAAATGTATATTTTTTTCTGTTGATTTGTTAAGTTTGAGAATTTCTCAGTTCTCTTTAAGATCAAACTAAGATATGCCAAACTACAGCCTTAAAAACAAAGATTGATCACCGTAGGAAACGGATTATTTATTTCCTCCTATGTTTTTTAACACTGGTTGTGATCAGCCGGCAAAACACCTCCGCAAGTGAAAAGTTTATCTATTTAAATCACTGAAAATGAACATATCCGAGCTTAAGATAAAACAAACACCCTGCGATCTATGCTGTGAACGGAAAATTCCCTTTCATACCATATTGAGAGTCGGCCACGAACCCGTGACCGGTACATTAAAGAGGTTCAGCAGTCCAGAGATAAACTGACTGAACCACAGCATAGCCACAAACGCTACACACCGAAATATAACTCATTCAAATGATTTTATTAGCAAATTTAAAGATTCTTAAATAGGTTATTGACATAGACACATGTTAGATCAGCCAATCCCAGACACATGAAACGTGTTTTTGATGTTTTTGTTAATTTTTCTATTTCTCAAAGGATATGTTTTTCTCGGAATGAGCTGGATCATATGTGACAAACGGAATAGGAGAAAAACATTATTGATAGCGTTAGACTGTTTAAGATCCAATAAAGCGAGAGAGTGAATAAAAAAAGGGTTCGAAAAAAACATCATCGTTCAGTTGTAATGTTGATAGTTTTTACGCGGAGCTTCTGCCAATGGACAATTAAATAATTACGGTTGGAAACACTGTGATTGGAAAATTACAAACCATAATTCATGTTAGACTATCTTTTGGACCTTTATTACATAAGATTTCCTTCAGGATCTATTGACGTTTTTAGAAAAGGCTTTCATCTGTTGCAGGAAAGATATTTCAAAGAAGCATTAATCCGCTAAAACTCTTTCCGACTAATTCTGCGCGCTTTACGCATGCGCCTTGCTTACAACGTATCTCTTCTTTTTTTTGTAGTATGCATGCCTCCAAGTTTGTATTACTCCGACAATACAAGCCAAGTGTATTGCCGGAAAAATACAGAACTAGTAAGAGTTGTGACAATGTAACTCACACTGACGTACTCAAATTACTCCGGCAATACAAGTCAAGTGTTTGGCGGGAAAATACAAAGCTAGCAAGTCTCAAGTCAATGTAACTCACACAAATATTTTTATAAAATAAAACAAATCCTCAACTTGGAAGCCATACAAGCGTCATCTCCAGTTAAAACCTCCCAATTTATTTTAAGATGGGTTTATTATTTTCTTTTGGACAATTAATGGTCCTCCAAAGCTGGCAGCATAATATGCATCAATTATTCTGTCCTTACCCAGATGGTACACAAATCGTGTAAATCCAAAAAACGACAAATATATTTTGCTGCTTCTTCTCCTGGTCCAAAACAACGTGTCAAATTTGAACAAGGAAAGATAAGGACATTTGTAAACCTAACGATTTTGAACAAGAAATCTTCAGGATACGTTGTGTTCGAACACTGACACAGTTCAGCAAAGCTGTCCTTTCATAAAAAAAACCCCTGTTTTTCTCATTTACACGCCACGCATCGAAAATCATTAACATTTCTATCGCTATTTTCTTTCCCAGTATATCCCAGAGATCAGTATCTCTCCTGTAAATATTGTTGATGGCACATTACTCAGGGTGGAGTTCAGTCTTTCCCCTGGTATTTGTTCCTAGATCATGGATGGAACAGAAACTGTCGAGTTTTAACTCCTGTCGAGTCGAGGATTAAATGTTTTAACAGGAGAACAAAATCCCGCTTCTGTTTCTGGTAATCCAAAGTCCATATTTGAAGTACAAACGTGACGTTTTAGATTCTTATAAAAAAATTCACGACTGGACAAAAATTAACGGAGATTCCATATCGGTCGAACATGTGGTAATGTATTCCACACAATGCCTACCTCAAACAGCATCTGATCAATTCAAATGTGAACTGTCTACAAAGTTTACAATTTTCTTGTGTGAAAAATCGACTCAGGCACAGAAGACGTTTTATTATCAGAAAATTAAGCGTTATTCGAATATAAAAAGGGTTGTAATCCCAAAACAAGGCAAGCGTCTATCTGGAATATCAACAAACAAAAACCAAGAAACGCATGCAATAGAAACGTACACGTATGCAGGATTCTGGAAAACGAAAATACAAAGAATCAAAACTTATGCTGATGTTTCCATGTATAAACTTCACGTAAACAACAAAAATATCAAAAAGGCCGCGAATTTTCATCTTTAGGAGTTAACTAGCAATTGACTAGGTTTAGGTAGTTTACCATGCAAATTTCTTATCAATTCGTGATTTCGCCTAACACGAATGACATGCTTTTGTCCAGTCGGTTTAAAAAGTGATACTATTTCCTTTAATTGCACCAAAAGTACACGATTCTTCAACCAGAGAGCCATAAAGCGTTTTCCATCGAAGGCCTTTTAACTACCTGCCTCTTTTCTCACCGACCAATAGCCCCTCTATAAATGAGGTTTTCTACTTATACAATGAGAATGTTGCAAAAAAAAAAAGTAAGTCATGATTGTAAAACGAAGAGCCATTCCTACAATGAATCAATCTCTGGACACCATCTTGAGAAAACGGTATTTTGAGAGCAAAATATACAATTCACCAAAATCCTTTTCTCATAAAATCTATTTCCTGTATTACACCACGTATCGAAAATCGTTAGAATTACTATCGGTAGTTTCTTCCGCTTTTGATAAGCAAGGCTCCCTCAAATAGTTGCTGATGACAAACATTCTGAGGTCAGCTCTTTTTTAAACCTGGGTTTTGTTCCTGAGCCGTTCATCGAACGTGCAGGCAGTCTCGATTTGTATATAGTTTTGGTATCACAGTCGAAGATTGAAGGAATTTACCATGACCGCAAAATCGCACGAAGGGTATAGTTGTACTTCTAGTATAGACAAGTTTCTATAATTGGACAATTATAGAAAGTCCCACCATTTCCTGATTAATGACTTGTTCAAAGGTGTTTCACTTATATGATGGCGATATATACTCATGCAACATGGTAATATTGCGCTAGAGCTAGACCTGTTGGAGAAGAGCTTTGTACAGTGAGCATAATTTATTTATTGATTAAAACCCTTCGTCAGATGGGAAACTATACTGTAAATGAATACAATAAAATGTAGATTTTTTCTGTTGTTTTGTTACGTTTGAGAATTTCTCAGTTCTCTTAAGATCACATTAAGATATGTCAAACTACAGCCTTAAAAACAAAGATTGATCTAACATTAGGAAACGGATTATTTATTTCCTTGCATGTATTTTTTTAACAACAGAAAAAACACCTTCGCAAGTAAAAATGTTATCCATTTTCAATGACTGATAATCAGCATAACTGAACTTTATATGATAATAATTTAAAAAAAAACACCCACTATCTCCGCTGTTCACGAGAAACTTCGGCCACGAACACGTGATCGGTACATTAAAGAGGTCCAATGATAGCCGGACTTAGCCACAGCGAGGAAATAGGAAAAAGATTCGAAAAGATCATTGAGCAGAGGTAAGGATGATGGTTTCACGTCGAGCTTATGCCAATGGGCAATTGAATGATTACGGTTGGGAACGCTTTGATTGGCTAATTACAAATCATAATTCATTTAGACTGCCTTGTTGACTCGAAATCCTTTATTACATTGGCTCCCCGTAGGATCTATTGACGTTTTGAAAAACGCTTCCATCTGTTGCAGGAAAGATATTTCAAAGCAGCATTATTCCGCTAGAACTATTTCAGACTAATTCTGCGCGCTTTACGCATGGGCCTTGCCTACAACGGATCCCTTAATTTCGTAGTAGTAAGCATGTCTCTAGCTTTGTATTACTCCTGCAATACAAGCCAAGTGTATTGGCGGAGAAATGCAAAGCTAGCAAGACTCATGTCAGTGTAACTCACACAGACATACACACATATATATATTTTTTAAATCTTATTTGAAAATATAATAAATGCTCACTTTTGATTGAGAAGCCATACAAGCGTCCTTTGCAGTTTAAATCTCCAATTTATTTTAGGATGGGTTTATCATATTTCGTTGGAAAAATTAATGTTCCTCCATAGCTCCATGGCAGCATAATATACTTCAATTATACTGCCCTTACCCAGATGGAACACTCTTAGAAATAATGATTCTTTGAGGTTTCTTTAGAAAAGAGGATACGGAACCATTACGACAGAAACGGTTATTTGATATAAGAAGAAATGGAGAAATACTAGAAACAGTTGCCATGAGGGTTCCATACAAAACCATAAAGGGTTCTACCAGAGCCACGACTGAAGAACCTTAATGGGTTCCATTAAAGCCATAAGTTTCTGAGAGTGTACACATGAAGTGCAATTCAGAAAAACCACAACTTCATTTTGACTCAATTGTTCAGCGTTTTTTCTGCCATCATCAGGAAATAGTGACAAGTATTGTACGATAGTTGTGATGTCTGATAACATTATGCGAAAGTGGGCCCAGTTCCGTAAGACGTAACCTCAAGAATTAATGGGCTAATAAAATACTGCTTCTTCTGCCAACCAGACCTGACTCACAACAATGTGTCAACTTTGAACAAGGAACAATTAGAACATTTGTAAACCTAGCGATTTTGAACAAAGAATCTTGAGTAAACGTTGTGTTCGAGCACTGACACAGTTCAGCAAAACTGTTCTTTCATAAAATCTGTTTTTCCTATTTACACACCACGCACCGAAACTGCTTTTTTCTTTCCCAGTACATCCCAGAGTCCAGTTTCCCTCCTGTAAATATTGGCTGATGACACAATACCCCGGGCAGAGTTCAGGTTTGTCCCTGGATTTTATTCTTGGTCACTTCATCGATCATAAACTGTCGATTTTTACTCCTGTCGAGTCAGGGATTAAAATGTTTCAACATGAGAACAAAATCTCGCTTTAGGTGTTTGTAATTCAAAGTCCATATTTAAAGTACAAACGTGATATTTTATATTCTTATAAAAAATCCACAAACGGACACAACTTTATAAACAACTAACGGAGATTCCATAGTGATCGAGCATGTGGTTAGGTATTTCACGCAATGCCTACCTCAAACAGCATTTAATATATTCCAATCTGAACTCATTACAAAATTTACAATTTTACACTCCGAAAAATCGACTCCGGCAGAAAAGTCGTTTTATTATCAGAAAAGTGCAAATCGAATTGAACAGGACGTACATCCCAAAACAAGGCCTGCATCTATCTGCAATATTAAAAAAGAAGAAACGCAGACTGAGTAAACGCGCGTGTATGCAGTATTCTTGAAAAAGTAAAGAAGTTCGCTGGCAAAGAGAAAATAGTTTAGTTGATGTTTCCGGGTATATATTTCAAGTCAACAACAAAAATCAGTACGTGAAGGCCATGTACGAACTTCAATGTTAAAGAATAATTTAACACGTGACTATGTTCAGATAGTTTACCATGTAAATCTCGTATCCATTCGTGATTTCGCCTTTCATGCATAACATGCTTGTTTTCAGTCGGGTTAGAAAGTTATGCCTAAAGAATACGTTGCCAAATATACTATTTTCTTTCATTGTAGTTGAAGAACACAATTCGTCAACCAGAGACCCGCAAAGCTTTTCCCATCGAAGGCCAAAAATTTTAACTACCTTCTTCTTTTTCCACCTATCAATAGCCCAATAAATGAGGTTTCCTACTCGGACAATGAGAATGTTGCAAAACAATGAAAAGTCATGATTGTAAAAAGAAGAGATATTCCTAAAATGAATCAATCTCGAAACACCATCTAGAGAAAACGTTATTTAAGAGCAGATATACAGTTGACCAAAACTATTCTCTGGTAAAATCTATTTCCCGTAAATAATCACCACGTATCGAAAATCATTGGAATTTCTATTGGTAGCTTTCCTCTCTTGATGAACATGGCTGCTTCAAATATTTGCTGATGACCAACTTTCTGGGCGCAGTTCTTTTTAAACCTGCGCTTTGTTCCGGACCAGTTCATCAAAAATACAGTGTCGATTTGTGGACAGTCTAGACACAGGAGTCGAAGATTGAAGGAATTTAACTGGAGAGCAAAATCTCGCTTTCATTTCGGGTAAAATGTGTCAAGCAAAATCCCATAATCTCGCTCGGATTTCTCGTAATCCGATATCAATATATTTTCCTGAAAACCCTTTTCTATGCTAGAACAAAACTTTCAGAACCAAATGCCTGCGTCGCCGTCAGGTGATATATTTGAGAGTAAATTGATTTTTAACACGAAAGAAGAGGATTGAATACTATACTCGTATTATTATTATTTTTTTTAGTAAATAAAACAAATGTTGACTAGACACTCTCTAGTCCACGGACATGGTTAGAAATTGTTACGGTCGGATGCGTCTCACTATAGGATATAATAAAATGATTATGGCTCTAAGGTTACTTTACGCCTATATTTTAAATACAGAGCACATGTGAGAGAGAAGGCTTTACTTCAACTATACACAAATGTCTATATTCAGACAATAAGAAAAAGCTGGACGGTAAATGTCGATACTAGCTTCATAGCACTGATTCTTAATTAATGACTTGTTTAAGGGAATTTCGCTAAATAACGGCAACATACACTCCATCAGTATGTAAATATAGCCTAAGAGTTATACCTGTTGGAACTGTGCTTAGTACAGTAAGCATGATATATAGTATTTATGTCCTTTGCCAGATGGCAAACTATACTGTAAATGAAGATACATGATGTATTCAGATAGATACAGAATAGAGCGGATTCTGAAACTGGTCACTTGAGCCTGAAGTATCGCCTGCCAGGTATCGAACAGAACCGGCTGCTCTAAAGAAATTCCAAGTATTAAAAAATCCTGAAATAACAGATCAACTTGACCTGTCGCTCTGACCTGCTGTTCTGCACCTTTCTGGCAATACGGTTTTTCATGACCTTTTATTTCTATCAGGAAGATTTCGAAGTCGAATTGATCAAGATTAATTGCTTGAGCATACTCCATTGAGAAGCGACGATTTTGCCAAAATAAACTTGACAGGCCGTTGGAGAACGTATCGACAGTACAGATACATCATAGAATCTTTGCCATTATATACAATGTTAATCTCAAACTGGAGTATGTCCAGCATTTTCGTTGAAGCTTTAGAAAAGCCTTTATCTAAATTGTTTAGCTCTCGTTTGAGATAATTTGCTTCCAACAATATAAGAATATTAAACTGTATATAGGTAAATAAAATGTGAGAACTTTGTTTCATATAATTTTATATAATAAAGTTTAACAGTATTAAAAAGTAAAATAAAATAAAAGAGAAACACGTTTGAATTACTTTTTGACGTGAACAGAACAAAACACCGGTTTATAATACATGCGCTTTTAAAGGGTCCCCTTGTGTATCGGGCAGAAATGCGTATGACACACACTGTTACAACATCTTCTCTAGCCAATAGTTTTTTCCGAGCTACTCTGCATTTCAACCTTTGGTAGATAAATCGCATATAAATAGAATAACAGCTACGCCCCCTGTCAGATAAAATGACCAAGTTTCGAGTTAAAGCGCTGATAACATATGTTGAATGTTATACTCAAGTTTTGACAATTTGTTT
>JAQQZZ010117839.1:0-29308 GCA_030265115.1 Mopalia vespertina | reverse complement strand
AACCAAACATCTATATAAATGAACATTATATTCAGTGATAAAACCAAACATCTATATAAATGAACATTATATTCAGTAATAAAACCAAACATCTATATAAATGAACATTATATTCAGTGATAAAACCAAACATCTATATAAATGAACATTATATTCAGTGATAAAACCAAACATCTATATAAATGAACATTATATTCAGTGATAAAACCAAACATCTATATAAATGAACATTATATTCAGTGATAAAACCAAACATCTATATAAATGAATAGATTCCGAGGTGTAGAAAATAATAATAGCAGAGGAGAGACGACCATGATATTTTGAATACATTGAGGGATTTAGTTAATGTTAAACGTTGTTTATGATGTTTTGTTGTTTTTTCTTTGAAGGTTTAACGTGGTACTTAAGGTTAAGGTGTAGTTTGGTCAGAATGTGGTTATGTATAATGATGTAGTTTTTTTATAAGTTTGGACAATGGGAAATACAACAAACAAACATTTGTTTGTGCGATGTGACATGTATTATATAACCCTTTTATCCTGATATCGCAACAAATTTCCTTTATGGATATTTCTCTGTGGCAATCAGTGTTAGTTTTTTGTGATTTTATCTAGTTGAAACTAATATATCTGGTCTTATCGATACTTAGGGAATTCAATCTGGCGCCCGTTAATTGGTTTTCTCAATAAATATGTCCAAAGTAGTAAGAGAAAAAACAATTAATTAGGAAATGTAATACAAAACGTGAGTTAAAAAACAGTGTATTGATTAAAGTAATTAATCCCATAACTCAGACGATGAGTTTTATCCACTTGTGCATGGTTAATACAGTGATTTATAAACACACCTTTGTTCGATGAAAATCAAAATGTGGAATGTGCTAAACGTTTGAGAACTACATGATGAATGTACAAAACGCTTGAGAACTACATGATGAATGTACAAAACGATTGAGAACTACATTATGAATGTATTAATAATGACAAAGCAAACTTTCTTCAGTGATAGATCATCTAGGGTTATCAGTCACAATAATCGTTACCATTATCTTTATGAACACATTAATGATGTAAATAAAACCACCCATTATGCACGATGCAAGTATGATAATCAAGATCATTTCAAATGACAGAAATAAATTAATCTGTTCTTAAACACATATTGAGTGATGGAGGATTTGCCGATGAGTCGATCGGTCCACTTATTTTATGCACGCCTTACCATGGCAAATATTAAGCCGTGCAAAAAAAAAATTTAAGCATTTATATCCTTCTTTCGTTGTAACGCCGATTCCAGATATTAAGCAACAATAAATTTGAAACTATATTCCAATAGGTTTAAATTTGTTCGGGTGTTTGGCGTGTCGAGAATAGACTAACTGTAGAAAATGATGTCGGGAGAACGCAGACAGTGAAAGAGAGAGCGTGGTATAAATGTCCACAGGCACGTCTTTTTTGTGGATCGATATGTATAGACTTGTCCTAAACAAGTGACGGATAGTTGTTTTACAGAAAACGTTAAATATAGCGCAAATATGTTATATTCTTTGCGTCGGAACCCTGCCTCGCTGCTGTACTTTTTAGGTTTTTGTTGACGTAAACACCTTAAAGGAATAAATGTTCCTTACTAAGCAGTGAAGATGTGATTAATTGAATTAGTATCGAAAGATGTGTCTTCCAAAAGAACTCCTCTTAAAATATAGCTAAAAAACATTTGTATTTGTAATCATAGAATAGTCCAGGTTGTTTGTATTCTCAAAATATATACATACGCAATTTAATTAAAACCTATTGATTAACACAAAAAACACAACAGGCTATAAGGAATAAATTAATCTCTTATTGGATCAATGTAAAAAGATTTCGTCAACACGGAGCTCTTCAACAAGACCTTATCTGATAAAATAAGGCCCCTAGAAAAACACACCGAAGTATGTTGAGGGAAATAAGAAATTCACAATGTGACTGTCATTCATCAACAATCTATTGACCTACAATGCATCTATAGGGCCTATTATTAGGTAAGTGGATGGGGCAGACGTCCCAGACGACGGGTTTCATATATTTTCCTTTACTATATAAAAATTATATGTGGATATCTTTGTATTTTATGTTCTACTAAGTTATATTAAACAGCAATTCCAGACCTGAAAAAAAATTACGTAGGAGGTAATCCGTTTACATAGTTATTGACATTATTCAATTTGTTCTTCCGCATGAAATCCAGGACAACTATCTACTTTATTAATCTTGCCAGCAACACATTTACTGGAGGGGTCCGTAGCTGATGAGTTCCCTACTCGAACGAGGCAAGTGAAAAGCTTCTGTCAACCAAGAACCATTATTAGATTTTGAACAAGAAAACAAAAACGAACAGAGCTTGTTGACTAAAAGAAGGAAAGGTCGGACCAGTCCGAATCAACCTTCGATTCAATGCGCTGTTATAGTTTTCTCTGATGCCTTTTATCTGAGTTTCGTACCCTTCTGCTTATATTGCTGGTGTCTACAGACAAATACGTTCTGAAATAACCAAAGAGTTTAAATATTGTAAAATAACTGTAGACTTTGAAAAGAACATAAACTTACAGAAAGTCAGTGCGGCTGGTTGGGGTAAACTTCGTGATGTACTTGAGGTAAGAGGCAGGAAGAAGCCGTGGTGTCTTAGTTTTGAGACATGTGCTTGTCATTGGATGTCATTGTCTGTTGCCAGTAACTGGGCTAGCACACAGTTATGTAAGAGAAAAAAGTTTAAGTTCAGCATAAACCCGTATAGATTAAACAAACGTAAACATGGTATGCAATATTTAGAAAGCATGTTAAGATACAAAAATCCCCATTAAGAGCCTTGCTTCCGGCTAAGCCCACTATCACGTTGAATGTAGTTTGGAACATTATATGATATACATTTTTGGAACGCTTGGATACTCAGGATAACAACGATGTACATAATAACTTTAAAACATTGCAAATTGAAATATATTGGCAGAAAAAATACAGTGCATTTTTATGGCGTTTTTTATCAGAACGTAATTACTAGGACTAGAACATCCTAAATTAGTTTATCTAGTAGAATAGACCTTGAATTGAAAAGGGGTGCCTAATTTTTAGACATTTAGCTTAGAGCGATTTTAGCGGACTTTTTTGTTTTCTCCAACCTGAGAAAATCGCATTCAAATATTAACATATATGTATTTTTCAGAAAACATTTCAAAACTCTTGGGCAACATTTTCAAACAAGTAAGGCACCCGTTGAAGGCCCACATTGACCTGTTACGAATGCAGTAAATTCCAAGTCTCTAAGCCAATAGTTTTCGAGAAATACGTTTTTTGCAGATTCTACAAAGGAACTTGCTTAAGTCCTTGAAATAGGCTTTTAAAAATTGGCTGTCAATTAAGTCTACATTAATTTTAACCCCACAGCATTTTTGTAAGCCCGTCACAATAGTGTTGAGTACAGATTGAGATTAGTGTGTAAAACATAGTATTAATCAGCGAAACTACAAATCAACGTAAGACAAAAAGAGACACATTGAGGAAGCTGGTCTGCTGTGATAATCTCCAACATCTGGTTCATGGCCTTGTTAATCAGATCACTGAAAATCTTGATTTTATACCAAAATTTTATCATTTGTGATTCGAATTTAGACTTTGAATGTTTAAGTTTAAATAAAAGGGATACAAAAAATTCCACGTTGAACCAATGGGACGCAGCAATACCTTTAACACACGATTTAAACTGATAATGCTAGATCTAAAAGCTTAATTACAGATACTAGTACTTAGCAAATAGACTTAACTCAGATGGACCAGACAGCAGAAGACACCAATGCGAAGTGTTATATTCCGATTTATTGACATATTAAAACAGAGAACTCATAAACACAATTAGCGTGCTATTTATTGCAAAAATTGCCTAATTTGTCGCACCTGCACGCCACAATGCTAGCGCCGATTTGGGCATTGCTCGTTCTCAACATGGCGTCGTTCTGCGTTCATGGACGACAGAACAGATTTCTAACAGTTATAAGCTGCATGCGGCCTTTCAATTGTGCAGTGAACACCATCTCGTCGTTTTGGGAGTATAGTATAAATATGTTGTCGGTCTTGACACACGCAAACTCGGTTTGTTTTTTGTCTGATTGATTGGGGTTTAAAGCCGTACTCAAGATTATTTCACTCACATGACGGTGTATCAACCCAATGAGTGAAGGAAAACACTCTCCAAGCTACTTGCAACAAAAAAAGACAAGAAGTAACAAATACAGGAGAACGCAGTACAGATCGGCTTCTTGATCCCCTTTAGCTCTGAGAGCACCTGGGCAACAGGAACCTCCCGCCAAGATTTATCAAATTGTCTGCTGAATAGAGGTCTTGCTTCCATTTAGACGTATTGTTGTTCACTTACTGTCGCTTTTAATTACAAGGCAAGTGACCGTTGGGTGAGCATTACATGGTTACACACGTCTAGACATGTTTAATGAAGCCTGTGATGTTTGACCAAGCGCTTAAGTTTCGATTTATTTGTCCTCATTTCCCTCGGAACATTAACGGCCTTACTTAAGTCCCTGTTTAAGAATTCTAGTTGAAATCAAGCACATTTGCCATCTTTTGTTGAAAGTTTTAATCTGGGTGAACTTTTTAATAATTTATCTTAATCCATTTATTCAACGCCATATGTGATACATGGATAAATCGTTGTTATGGCATCCACATATAACATGACATCTGAACTTTTGTCTTGCCTCAATTCTTATGCCTTAATACGCAAACAGCTAACTCATTTTCACTGATTTGGTCAATACCTCTAAACGACGACGTGAGCGTAGCCAGCCGTTTACAAAGATGTCAGAGGTTACTTTGGCTGAATACCCAGAGAAAGCCAAAATACGACACCCGAACCCTTTTATAGTGTTAAAAGAGGTCAAGTTAACGTATTTTAATTAACTTTCGTTGTACTAGTCACAAAATGAATACCAACGCTGGTGGACAAAGTTCTAATATTTACTCATCAGTAACCTATTTCTGACGCCCCATTCGCGCATCTGCCAATTATGTTTCTACTGTTCTTGGGGTTCTATATCTGTAATATTTTAATCCGTTTCAGGGATAACTTATGCTCTTATGATTTATGTAATCATTATGTTAACATATAGGTCAGAGCACGTCATGTATGTGATGTCAATGTCGACTTGTTAGGAAATGATCACCTCGAAACGCCAATCTAGGATAGCTGGTTTATTGACCAAATCCCGCTTCGCTGTAACCCGATGTTGTTTTCAACTCCAGCGAAATTTAACTTTCTCTGGACAGGAATTAGCTGATTGGACATGTAAAGGTATGCTACATTCCCAAAAACCTTTCAACAACGTTAACAGGCTCTTCAAACAAACATTATATCTTCTCTTTTGCACCGGCACGAAAACTGATTTGATTTCTGGCATCAACACTTCTAGTTACGACCCGGCCAACTAATCTAATTTTAGATATTTCCGTGACAATTAATATCATTAACAAATTAAATATATCATCTAGGGAAGTTTTTTCACGTCAAGCGTCCTAGAAGTGAGAAAGCTCGGCATGTAGATACATGAACATAGCATAAACTGCAGGTGACTACTCTGAATTGTGATATATCAGTAAGAGAAATGATTCGGACATGTTTTTATCAACAAAAAGATATAAGCCACGCAAAATAAAACACCGGAAGTTTATTGGTCTCTTGTTCTTGTACTTTAAAACAACAGACTTTAAGCTGTATAACCGTATTCACTACATTGATTTTTCCATTTTTAACGAGAGCATTCTACTTTAATTATAAATCTTTGAAATGCAACTAGGCTCTAAACCCATAACTTTCTGCGCAAACAACATATATAATGCTGGCCAAATTGCAATATCTAAAGTAAAACATGTGACCGATAGTCAAAACTGTCCGTCAAAGTCAAAAGCATGGGCGGCGGAAAAAAAGCAAAAGTGTGGGGGCCGAGATCCAGGGCACTGCAGGCGAGGACACAGGGGCCGCCTAGGATCCGACACCTCTGATGGCCCTAGATCGTCGGAGAGGCGACCTGTGTGATTTTGGGGAGTATATTCAATCGTCAATGAGCAAATACCACTTTCATGTTTCCCTTTTCTTTTCAAGTTTCAAGTCAGTTGAAGTGCAGGAGAATATAGCTTCGATATCATATTAGCTATATAGCTACATCTTGGCGAACAGTTTGATAAGATCGATTCTCCGTCCATATTGTTGTTATGGATAAACAGAGGACACCTTTGAAGAGAGTATCGCTACTGAACCTTACATAAGATAAAAACATGTAGTCTACCTACGTATATTTTGGACAAAACCATTGTTTAAAAAGGCTATACTGCATGCATGATTTCATCCGCCAACATCGACATTGGTCAAACGTTCTAGTTTTTAAAAACCTCGTCAGGGCACTCACTGATATACTGATTATGCAGAAAGTGACCGTGACAGTGATTTAAATTAAATAAAATCAAAACCTGACAAAAGGGAGAGTCCATAGAGGGGCCACCAAGGCCTCTGATTCTAAAGACGCAGGCCTGTCTACCCGGTGTATTCTGGTGTATTTTTTGCAAAGAATGTATGTTTAATACACCAGTAGTCCATAAAAATACACACAGTAATGCTATGCTGTATCACACATATTGCTATGAAAATAATCCTAAAAAAGAATTTGCTTACACATAAATATATCCCATAGAAGGTCTGAAGACGGCATAATGCACAGCTGAGGGGGGTTATCTCCCTTTGGCATCGCCAAATGGCCGTGGAAACAAATCGTTTGCTGCAACGATACATAAATACAACTCCTTTCATTTGTGAAGTATTGCCGATTTATTTGTCATAGATGTGTATTGCGTCTTCTGAGTCTCCTGTCCTCTGGCGTCCTTCACGCATTGGGCTAGCACGCCGTTATACGGGTGAAATAACATAAAGCAACTGTTAAACACTATCAAACGAAGCATTTTGTTATATTGCAAATAATTAAGAATACAGTTTTATGAAATTGTTCCACCTTAACAGATATCCTGTTAACTTCGTGAAAGCGTTGTTTCTCAAATGAAATGCCTTGGGTCAACGCAATCTAGATTTCAAAAATGTTGATATTCAAATAATTTGTTGCACATGGCAAAAATAAAGTCATTTGTGACATCCGCCTTACGAATTTTTCACAAGTTGATAGGTCTTATTGCTGTATATAACATATTGTGAATTCGCTTTTGGACTGTCATTTATACGATTTGTTATTTTATTTCACATCCAGCTTATGCTGAAAAAGTAATAAAACAACAGAAGTATGACCGGTAAAACAGGCTTTGATTTCGAAGGCAAACTGTTTAACATGTCTGTGGTGGAGTTGTTTGTCTTATATCGAAAAACCTGTATTGCACAAAAACAGCTGCCTATTATTGAACGGTACATACCTTTAACATGTATATAAATAATACCACATATGTTTATGTGCGAAAAGAATTGTTATTGATCAGTCGATATAAAACATGTTTTGCTTCAATAACTGTCCCTATTCCACGAGAGACATACTGCTTTATCACAATTATATGTCAATTAATGGAATTTATTGCGATTATTCAGCCGCAAACATCCTAACTACATCCTTACCACATTGCTGATAATTTCCTTGTTGTTCGCTTACTTAGCAATAAAGTGTGAAACAGATTTATCAGTGTAAAATAAATGCCAGTACAGATATTTCCTTACATCATAAAATACATTCCAGACTGGTCTAGTGGAGGGATAATTCAGATGTCTTGGTGTCCCTGGAACGACAGCTGTACACACGGAGGTAACTGTCCTCTAGAAATGTCCAATATAATATAAGTGAATGACCTTCAGTACGGCATAAACCCCAATAAAAACAATTTATTATTTAGGTATCAGCCAAAGGTATTTTAAGTGCTAGTCTCTAACGTCCACATCATTCATACAAAAGCTATTTAGCTTTGTTTGTTTGTTCGATTGGGATTTAACGGAAAAGGCTAAACAAAATCTCAATGTACTTCTTGCTAATACGTTGGATGGTAACACGTGGAACAATAGTTTAACACAAATAAATCAGACCACAAAAGGTTGTTAGTTCGCAATGGTATTATTATATGGTTTGATAATTATAATATATCATATATTCAATTCACTCGCTGCCTTAAGTTAATTTTGGGGTGATACTATTTATCGTGATATCGGACTCTAGGTCCATTAAAAGGCTAGCAGGATAAAATATGCCCATGTCATGTCCCTTGTATTCATTTCACATCGGCGGGTGGTTGGAGGGAGCTTCATGTTGCCCTGGTGCTCTCAGAGCTAAAGGAGAACAGGAAGCCGATCTGTTTGTGGTGTCTGTATTGCGTCCTGATTTTGTCCTGTATTTGTCCCGTCTTCTCTTTGTTGTTTCTTGCCAGTGTGTCGAGGGTGGTTTCCTTTACCCATTGGGCTGGCACGTCGTCATATAAGTGAAATTCCCTTGAGTACGACGTAAATGCCCAATCAAACAAACAAACATTTCACATCGTCAACAATTAATTTTAACTGTATGTTATTATTATTATTATTTTAGTGTATGTAAGAAATATAACTATTTGTTACTCTGATGTGCAAGAATAATGTGCAGGTATCCAACACTTTATTCTCCTCCTTAAAAAAACAATATTTTAAAGGTCAACTTTTGAGAAATAATAATGTGCCATGATGTCCTACATCCGTTCCAATCCGGATGCAGTTCCCTTCCAAAACAAACGTACGTGAGAAATTTACCATTTCATTGCGGAAAATCAAAGTGGTTTCTGTGTCCATTATTGTTTCCTTACCACAAGGCTTTGTGGAATACAACTTCTGGTTTCTTATAGGTGCAACGTTTCAATGTCTATTCACACATCGTTCTCAGCATATATGAATTTAAATCGAAACGTTGCATCTATAATCAATCAGCAGCTGTGTTTAATAAATAAAGTCATGAGCAATGTTTAGTACATCAACTTACTAAACAAGTTATTGCTTCCTTGCTTTTAATTCGGCTTTCTCGAGGGATCACCATTAAACAATATTGAGAGTTTTGATGTCTATATTTCCTATAAATCCAATTCGGTATTTCCAAATTTCGAATCATTCTTCTCCAGTTTGAAATCTATATGTAAGTGTTTTGTTTGATTAATTCGAGAGCAAATATTTTGCCACAACATCATAATTTTGAAGAGCCAAACAATATTTAATATTTTGAAACTTAGGATATTCGTTTCCTTGTCTGCCATTTTCACCCATTCTACTTGCCTATTTTCTGGAAGGCTTATTGTAAACCAGAGTTTTCCAAGATAGAGAGTTGATAAAATAGATAATATTTTCCGCATTTTGATCTAGAGTTTCTTGTATATAATGTAAATATGTATGTACTGAGTAATTAATATTTCTGTTTGTGTTGTACTTATATCTTTACAACAAGTAGTTTATATATTCAAGGACAATTAAGAAACGACATAACCAATGTTTTCTATGAACAAGCCCAAATGCATTAGAGTATTAATGAACGAAATAATTAATGTACTGTGTTATATAAAAAAAAACATAGGTGTTACTGTGAAATATATTTAACATCACATCCCAAGTGTACAAGTTACTGACATTAAAACTCGAAGGGCACATCATTTACCATTTCATAACGGTTGGTACTAAAGATATAAACGCAGAAATGTGCCGAACATTTGAGCGAATCCGATCTATCATTTGAGAATGTTCCAAATACTGCTGTTTTTCGGAAATATCGACAAGCGTGAAATTAATGCTGAGGTTTTCAACATCTTTCATTGTTCAAAACGGTGACCATTTTTGCAGGTTCAAGAACCCTTAACTTTATCAATAACTTTTCGAGAAACAAAATATGTTATAGCTTTCGGCTTTACAAAGTCTAGACAACCCTGGACGAACTGGTTCATCTAATTCCATCCAGCTTAGAAACTAAATATTTAGTATAATTTCCTTTAGATAAGATCACTGTATTGAAATATTAACAGATGGGGCTCATGTGTAGCGGCCTGTGCTAACAGGATGTAATTAACTTGATAAATGCCCTCGTCTCCTGCCATTGTTCGCACAAATTGGCACCAAACATCTTCAATAACCTCTGACCAGTCTAACGCACACATGCCCAGGTGACCGTTTATACCCCTGTACAGAGTTTGGAGGAGGGGTATACCGGATGCGTTTGTCCCTTCGTACAACATTCGTTTCCGGGCATTTACTCAAAAACCAATTATCGGATTTTAACCTGACAAATATTTTTCTGATTATAACAAAGCTTTGTATATGTGTTCCATGCGAAACATTTATCTTGAGATTGTGGTTCTTAAATGTCTGTCCATATAAATTTTGGTTTCAGGGCATTAACTTGAAAACCTCTCAGTTAATTCTTCTGGCCGCATTTGTAATTCATGTGACATCATTTGTAAAGTGCATCCTCGATGTACATACAGTTAGGCTGTAAACACTATGTAAACAGTTAAATTTAACATTAGACAATGTCTTTTCTCACAGCCCTCGAAGACGTCAGCAATGCCCTTGTGACCTTGGGTTGATTGATGATTCACTGATATGAATATTACGTCCGTTTATTCATAAAATGTTAAACATTTCGCTTACTTAGGAATTGAATTATCTAGCATGGAATCATCGAAAAGTATGCTTATCATGGAGGCTATCAATTATTGAAATTGTTCAAATCGAAAATGAGTAACTATGCAAATTGCCGAATCATGGTGAATTTCGTATGAAGGGAATTTTTCTAATTTAGTCTCAAAAGTTAGAAACACCATTGAGCGATTAAAATATGGTAAAACAATACTCGGGAACAAGTGTGAGCTTCACATTGATTTAATTTTGTTTTACCAAGATGGTCTGATGGTGTATGAGAAATAGTTTTATAAAAATTTAAAATACTAGAAAACCAAATAACAGACATATAAAAGCACAAGAATTTGTTCTTTTGTACAGAACAAACTAGACTACCAACATGGAATGGAACGTAAGAATCAGCCAGACGAAATATAATCGATAGTTTAATTAAATACAGTACGTGAGATGAGTAAAACAGATTGATTAACACAAATAATAACACTCAAACAGAAAGAACGTAATCACCTATGGAACTAATGAATTAAAGGTTTCACCAATACAAAGTTCTTCGACAAAGCCTAAGTGGTAGGAATTAATTTGTAAATGACAACATGTTGTTGATTACATTAGGCCTATACACAGGGCTGGATTAACCATTCAGCAAAATAAGCACGTGCTTAGGGCATTAAAGAAAAGGGGCACCACAAAGATACAGAAATAAATATTATTTCCCATTTTCTTGTTTCATTCTGAGAAAAAAAATTGATTTCGTATTTTTAATTGTTTGTATTTTGAATTACATATATACGGGGGCACCAAAATATTTTAGGTGCTTATGGTATTTATGGGTCTTAATCCGGCCGTGTCTCTACAGATATAAAGAAAAGTCGAGGAGCGGAAGAACGAAACAATGCGACTACCTTATGCCAGTCTATTGTCTGCCATACTCTTATTCATTCTGGTACTTCAATCACAGAGGCGGCCGTGGCTTAGTGGTAAGCGAGTGCGCTTTCTGAGCCTACTTCGATGTACCGTTCACATGATCGAGTCCGTCTGTCGACTCTCAGGTATATGAGTGAGTCACAAGATGTGGCTCCGGCAATCGCGGGGGTGGTTTTTACGAGGGTTCCTTTCGGTTTTCCACCGTAATAAGGCAAGCAGCTGTGTGAAGTGGACAACCCGTCGTCATATAAATGAAATACCATTGAATACGACGTTAAACCCCAATCAAACAAACAAACAAGCTCTTAATGATGTAGCCGAATCACTCACGTGAAACCCAATTGTGTATGCAACTACGCTAGCATTGCTTGAATTTTATTTTATGGTAAACAGTTAGAGTATTCAAACCAGTAACGGAATTGCTGTATGTGGCAATAACCAATGACATCTAAACCCGACCTGGGGGTTCAAAAACAGATGTGGTCATTTAACGCATATTGGTTACAAATTATGCTGATTTGGAGTCTGACACAGTGGCAGGCTATGGAGAATTCCGTAATCATCCAAACTTAAGTGAGTTCCTAAAGGAGATGAATTGTCATAGACCTCAATGATCAGTAAATTATGGGTGGTTCATTTGATTGGTGTTTCTGATATCCAATCTAGTCCAACCAACATTGCTGAGTTAGCATTTGCGTTCGTCAGAACCTTTCAATTCGTCGGCGTTTGTGTCCACCAATGCTATGGCGACCAGACGAGAGACAAAAGCTTTTGACATGCGCGTAATAACTGAATGCGAACGTTTACCAGTTCAAAGTGAATGGCATACAATTGGCAAAACAGGAAAATTAAGTGTTTGTCTGTGAATGGCAGCGACTGTACTTAATGGAGTCAGCGTCGACTTGGTATCGTTTAATGTTTGACCCACCATAAATATGGGTTCCCTTATAGGCCTATAACGACGGATTATCGATTTCTTCGCTTAAATTCTGTGGAAAATCGATAGGAAACCTCTCAAAAACATACCCCTGCGATTGCTGGATTCACATAGTGTGAAACATTCATATATCTTACGGTCGACTGACTGACTCGAGCCCTTACTAAGTGGCACGTCGAAGGGAGATCAGCTATTTTCGATCCCCTTTCAGGAACGCACATCTAGTTTCAAAGATATATGTCCCTGATATATTTTCCCAAACTCGTCATAACAGACAACGATCCATTTTGAATGTCGTTTGTGACGCCAGTTGGTCCCAAACACAGCGTCTTTGCCGTTAGAGCACATCGGACCTTACATATTAAAAACTTTGTGTATACTGATATGTAGCTGTTTTGAAAAGTCTGTCGCAAAAAATTTTCTCCATATACATTGCAGCATATTTCACGGATTTTTTTTCTCTGATATATATGTAAAAGTTTAACTACAAGGGCCGGTTGCTCGAAGGGCTATTGAATTTAATTAACAATTTGATGCCGTCACGCCATGGTAAAATTGAAGGCCTATCTCAAACCCGGTATTACCGATCAAATCTGGTGTTAGCGGCTAATCGTCTTTCGAGCAACTGCTAAGATTGTTACTTTCCTGTGAAATGGTCGATCAATCTAAATAACCATTGTATGGTACTTGTACAGTTTTGGTGGGTTTTTTTTAGATCGTCTTATGGTTTACTTGTTTTGGACTTTCTAAAAGGAAGGCATTGGAATGGTCGAGTTGGTGGAATGGTTTATAGGTGAATTCTATTCTAAACACCTGGTCACTGCAACAGCAACGGCCTTTTGTGACTTTTTCAAGACAGTACAGTCTCGCCACGAAATGTAGCTTATGGGTATAAATTGTCCCGAAGGCTCGTTTAAGCAGTAAGCCTTACGTCCTATTTTAAGACGTAACGTTATGTTACTGGAATGTGGCTGGAAGTAACGGGAGATAACTGAATATATCATAAATGTTTAGTTAATATTATTGCAAAAGTTACTAGAGCTAAATGAAAGGTGCGACGACTAAAAGAATTGCCGTCTGCTAAACGAAGCTACAATATGTTAGCTGCATGATAACTGAATGTAACATTAAAGTTAAGTGAATGTTAATGCAAAAGTTACTGGAGCTAAAGGAAAGGGGAGATAACTAAAAAAAAATGGCGCCTGCTAAACGAATTATCAGAAGCTGCAATATGTTTGCAGCATTACCGGTACTACGGTTGTATGTCCAGTGGATATAATGCTATACTGAAAAATATTCACGTATTTTGCGTCAAGAAATGCCTGAGCGCATTTTGTCTTGAATTCGTAAAAAGGATGATAGCAGCCAAGGTTTGAAACTGTTTTAGTATATTGAAGGATCATATACTTTTAGTAAAAAAATTGTTGAAGTTGTGTTGCAGAGTATCCTGTTATATTGTCCTAGTAGACGTTCTGTCTGTTGCTTATCAGTTTTATAAAAGACATCATAAATATCGCTGGATGTAGGCCTACAATTAATATTTTGTGGACAGCCCATTTATTTCCCGCCTATATCTGCGCCCCTTAGAACATAGTCTCTTTTCGCAGAGAAATATCAAGTCCGCGAAAGAATTTATGGACTTGTATCACCAGGGGCTATAACCATTCAGACGCACAGTAAATTGAATGTCATCTCAGGCGAGGCTTCCTTGACATTTATTGACCAAATAGGCCGGGTAACGCATCACTTCTGTTTGCCCCAATATAAATCAAATATCGCCATTGTTTGGCGGGTTGGTAGCATTCAGTTTAACAGTAAAACAACTTATATTGCTATGTAGCCTACGTGTAGGCACGATCAGCGTTTTGTATCGGTTTAAGAAAATGTAATCCGATTAAAATTTAGTACTCGTTTGTTCGATTGAGATTATTTTCTTCAGCAGTATTGGTTATCAACTCAGAACTATTCAAGGCAATTGGTATATGCGATTAGAACCAAATTTGACATTGAAGCAACAAACCGTAAAGAAATCCAAATGCAGGCTGATGGAAGGCGCTATAGAATATTGCAGTAACCACATTTTGTCGCTGTCCACTCTGTTCTAGGCTGGGGTTACCGTAATGCAATAAGCCGCCGTGTAGACGGATTAGATGACACCAATGAGGACACCTTTCTCCAGTAATGCCGCCCTGTATTCATAATATCTGGTCACCCTAGTGTCTATAATTCATTGTGTAACATTGTCGATGCAACAACTCCTATACATTGTCAATTCGAGAACATGATTTGCGACCCTCGTTTAAAAGCCAACAGAAGTGCTGGTGGATCGCTAAAACGAAAAGCTCGACATTGATTTATGAATGATTGTAAGCAGCTATATCTGATATAGTTTTAAACATGATATTTACCGTTTTTATATTAAAAATGAAGCGTTTGATATTGACATATTTTATCCCAAAAAACACAACAACAAAAGATGTTAACACTAATGTATGTATTTTTTATTTGATTTGTTTCTCTTTTTGATGTTAACTGCCAAGGGTCGCTCTCATTGCAATTTGTCTTTAAATGTAGAACTTAAGATAAAAGAAAATGACTATTTCCACGCCACAGCATAGCTGATATAACGCTGAATGTGGCGTAAAACACCAATTAATCAATCAAATACTAGTTTTTTCAATCAAACGGATGATGGACGGTTGCACCACTTTCCACCGTAATTTGCTAAGAATTTTATAGAAAATATCAATAATCTCATAACTCGGGCCAATTTATTTTCTTAAAACCCCTTGTATTATTTGCATTTATCTGCGTCTCTTTAAGAATATAGATTTTTTTCTCAGAGAAAACTCTGATAGCCCAAGATAGACGACGATCAGCTTGTATGACCACAGGCTGTAACCATACAGACACGCTGTTAATTGAATGTCACTTCAGGCGTGACTATCTTGACATTTATTGACCAAATAGATCAAGTAACGTATCACTTCTGTCTATTCCGGAGATGAATCCAATATCGTCATGTCTGACGGGTGGGTTGCAATATGGTGAAGCCTACACTCTTAGAAAAATATGGCTCTAATGGAACCCTTTAAGGTTCTTCAGTCATGGCTCTGGGGAAACCCTTTATGGTTCTGTATGGACCCCACCCCCGGCAATTGTTGCAATTATTTCTCTCTTTCTTCTTATATGACAGAATGATATTTATTTTTTTTAAAACCATCCACCTTTGTAAAGAACCATTATTTCTAGGAGTGTGCTAGTGTATCAATGGAAATCGTATAGAGTATCAAGCGTATATCCCCGTATAAGTAAGCCAAATTTTCTTTCTCTACAAAACAAATATATCTCTCTAATATTAATCACACTGGTACAGGGATGTCGATTAATTGAAACTAATGAATCATAGTATGTTCTAGATAAACTCCCAGAGAAAAGTTTTATTAACAGATTTTAATCTCGAGTTGTTATGGATAACCTATAAACACATGGAGAGACGGTCATGATCTTTTACAGAAATATAGAAAGCTTTTGGTAATTATGTAGCAAACAAGACATTCGGTTAGTGTTAAGAATAATTTATTATGCAAACTAGTATTTCAAAGCAATAGAAATTAACTAAATAATATATATACGCTTACGAGAGTGAGAGCCACAAGTTAACTAATCCGGAGGGAATTTACACCTTAGCCAGAAGGCTCTTTATAGTTTGTGTCTCCTGTATGATATAATGGGCTTTTGCAAAAGAAGAGTAGACAGTTTAGGTACAAGAGTATAAGTAGACTATCAACTTGAAACTGGGTACTAGGTTGGTCACAGTGGAATACAAGAGTTTATATGTAGATTGATAGACGATAAGAGCCTTCCAAGTAACCCCTTTTTTCTCGCTGGATACTCCCTTGGTATTTTTGGGACATGGTCGATGCTGGTTAGTTCACATGGCAATGGTAAACCGTTTCCAAAGATATGAATTTGTCCAAAACTGTGAGTAACCCGCGTGAAGAAAAACTTAAATACTCTTTTTAACTTCTTTATTAATGATACGCTTAAAACATGTTCTTGGTACTTCAACACAGACAATGAAGAACTAAGTATCGAACTAAAGCAATACATATTTCTTCTTATGCTAAGCTAACAGCATGGATGGTCAGCCACAGACACATTTTTCAGTCTTGTGCATGCAGAAAGGAAAAAACAGCAACAAGTAACGCAAATGTTGTTTATCAATTCACTCTGGCAGTGACTTGTTTCTGATGTCTGAAGAAAATCAAACATCGGCTTGGCTTATTCCTATACACAACGCGTACTATGTACCCAGCATCATAATGGGAGTAGTTATGACAAAACGCTCATAACCAAACCGGTTGACACAGACAACAGACACGTTTGACCTCTCGTCATTTAAATCACAGATTAATCATAAACTTCTTAATTTAGGATAGTTTGTATAAATTGATATTCAGGTCACATATTCCTTCTTGGCATGGCTCGGTAACACTATTATTCACTTTGAGACTGACATTGACCTTGGTATGATTGCTTGACCTTCATCTCCAGACAGCAGCCGGTTCATTTTGACCACGAAAACCAGGCAAAGCCAAAGCCAGTAGTTATTATATTAATTTTGACACCTCTTGACTTGATGGTCCCCTCTTTCAAACAGTCTGGTCAACCACATCGTTCATTGGTCGCGGAGAAATGTCAATCAATCCGTTAGTCACTGGATCTGTTGATTCTGAGAAACAAAAATAATCAGAATGGATGTATGCCGTTACCAAGACACACATGATTTCATCAGTCATACATACACTGCCTAAGCATACATTATAAGCCAGCCAAGATTTGACACACTATTTGTCTTCAGGGCTAGTATGTAAAACCGATTTTGCATCTACATAACTGCAACTCTCGTACAATAGAAAATTAAAACAATATCACATAAAATTAAATTTGTCAAAAATGTGGAACAAAACTCGACGGTTTGATCGTTGTTTTGCATCTATAAGACTGAGACTCTCATACAATAAAGTCGTCAAAATTTGTGCACAACGAAGTGGTTTGATTGGCGTTTCCGTCGTACTCAAGCCTGTTTCACTTACGTGACGACGGATTGGTCATTTCTTACTCTGTCCTACTTAAATATGGTGGAAAACCGGAAGGAAACCTAAAGTGGACTTGGGAGCTCGACCCTGTGATCGGTATATAGAAGAAGAATCAGTTGTCAGAAAAGGAAGTAATCGCTTAAGATTGAAGGATTGTGTTTCGTTGTAATCTGGAAAGATTGGTTCTGGCGGCGGGGTATAATATTTATTTTTTTTTAGCTGAAGTGGACCCAAACAAAAAAGCCTGGTTTTTATTATTATAATATCACAATAGTACATCGTCATATTCACTCTCTTGCAGCATCTACTCTCTGGAGTTCCGCAGACATATTTTGTTACGTTTATCTCAAAATAACGAGTATACGGTTAGATTTGCAAAGAAAATAAATGTGAATGAGAATTGGCCTATCTAATTGGTCTGAAGTAGACACCGTCTTCACAAGATATAGCGAGTGTAAAAATAAACTGTTGGAAACTAAATAGAGTCAGTCGTTAGTCTGTAAAGCTGTGGCGATGTTATCTTAAGAGTCTGCAGAAGATGCTCAGAAGAAAAAACATAAGTTTTAGAGATTACCCAAAAATACCACACTATAATCAACAAAGACTAAATGGCTAAAGCTATTATACCCATATATAAAGACCTAATCCAGCGCCATGTTATCAACTACCACCAGTGTCGGCATGTAACACTATCAAGTCATATTAGAAAAATTTAATATTTCATTGGTTTTAAATTAAGCAGTGGGCCTTTAGTGCATGGCTGGACATTCTGAGGACGCAGTACAAAGACGTCACAAACATTTCGGTTACGTTTTGCCTCTAAACTTTGAGACGTGAAGCTCCTTACAACTACTCCTGACACCTACCACAGTTTTGTAGATTTCAGTAAAGCTTGGAATATATCAAAAACAATCCTCGAAATAATTAATCTTTATAGAGACTCTGTATATTTATGACTAACTCCTTGTAAGAGAATGACTAAAGCAACAATGAATACAATTTCGCCGATCATTTCCATCTGTTGTTTCCATCAAAGCCGTTAATACAATCGGTGAATTTTACGCTCGATCGAAATTGCAGTCTATGTTACACCGACAACAACAACAAAAATTTTGGTTTAGCAAAAAAAAAAACAACAACACACAAATACGTTTTGTCACAAATCCTTCGCTTATCTACTCTTTTTTCAATAAAGAAACGTGAAAGAAAAGCGAGCCAGCCATCGCTTGTCAAGGATCACAGCCAGACAATTAACCCAGTCAACAGTTTACCGCGGCTTGTCAGATTTAATCACGGGTATGAGAGATGAAATGTAGCATGCAAAGCGAACATGCTAAAATCTTTGACTAAAAGTTATTGCAGTAAGATGTTTTTTTGAGGTGATATAAACACATTGAGGCCTGGTACACCGTTAACACACAAGAGTTACATACGGTTAATGCCATTTGGTCAATGTCAATTTGACAGAATGCTTTTTGGGGGGTAGAGTGCAAAAATAAGCAATCCTAAAAGTTCTACTATCTACTTACCTATATATTGCGGATTAACTTGGCTATTTATTTTATTTAAAAACCGGTAGACTTTTGTATCTTAT
The DNA here is from genome assembly GCA_030265115.1 of Mopalia vespertina. Lineage (NCBI taxonomy): Eukaryota > Metazoa > Mollusca > Polyplacophora > Chitonida > Mopaliidae > Mopalia > Mopalia vespertina. Next base: position 10,086 of record JAQQZZ010117839.1, on the reverse strand, counting down.
CATATTCAATAAATAACAATCCCCTTTTTTAGATTTTATAGCTTAGTTGGAATTCTGTTTAACTATATAAGAAAATTTCCGAGTTTTTGTAACATTGTTACACAAGATGCATTACTCATCGCGTATTATAAGTCACGTTCTATTTACGAACTTTAAACGAGTATCAATCATCGTTGTGTGTTTAAAGCTCAGGGGCACCCTCTGGCATTTATATTTCGCCACACCCAAAAACATTTACAAATGAAATCGTTAGACCTGGTCATAAAGGTCGGTCTCAATTTTCTGGAATAGTTGGAGTGGGTGTATGCACTTGGCTAGCTAAAAAATAAATAAAATACACTGGGGGTTCCATGAAAATACTAACCGTTGGAGCCGATGGTTAACACACAGCAGTCGGCTATAACTCACACGAACTTTTACAGACCGGATCACTTCAACTTGTCTAGTAAGTTAATGATCTGTGCAGCTGGGGTGTGAGATAATAGCTATGTGAATGCATCAGTTAACGCACGTCACTATAGGGTGAGCCAAAATTTCGTCGATAAAATGAGAATTTGAAAACAATTATGTTTAAGTCTCACAGGAACATCTACCCCCATGCGCGGCGAGCTCAACGTATCTCTGTTGATGTGTGATTGTTTGAAAATTATCATGTAAAGTAAAATGTTGTTTGTTTGTTTTTTCTCAAATTGTTTTAATTTGATCAATTTCCTCCATCTGACCTTTCGCATCTTCACTACTTTCATAGCTTTTCCAAATAAACAACCGTATCAGCCCACTTTTGCCTTAATTCAACCGTTTTATCCACCATAGTTTGACACTATTTTTCGGTTGTATAACAAAGTTTTTTTTATACTTTCTTCAATTCTTAAATCTATGTCTTTGTCATGATAAGTAGCAAATAAAGTAATTCACTTCCTGAATTTACTCCAAATATAATGTCAGATTTTATTTGAATTTAATATTTCAATTGCAAAAAGCCCGTCCAATACGTGTTCGCTTTATTGTATTGTATAAATATGTGTGCTTTTGTCTCTTTTTCATTCTCACATTCTCACATAACTGATTCATTGATTGGTGTTTTACGCCCTGCTTAAGGGTATTTCACTTATATGACGGTGGTGTATTACAACAATAATTGACACTAGCACAAACTAGATCTGAAGCGTTTCCATACTGTTGGAAAGTTAATCTTCTTCCAGTGCAAAGTAAAGACAGTATTGCTACTCTTCAAACAAACTACCCTTAGCCAGAGGCGTTATTAGACCTATTGATCTATATAAGAAGGCTACAAAGTCAAATGTTAATACGGGAAAACGACTTTGGCTAATAGGGAAAGTGAAACGTAAATATATAATTCAATCGACACTATAAACCAGTCTTTTGATAATCATTTAAACTTGCGAGTTGTTTATTTGTTTTGTTTGCTTGTGGCTTAACATCATACTCTAAGGCATTCACCTATATGACTACAGATTGTCGAATTCAAGTCCTCAGTATTTTCGTTATTTTGCATGGGCTGCCACGCCATCATATGAGTGAAATAACATTAAGTACGGCATAAAAGCCCATTGTGTTCATTGTGTGGATTGTTTAATGCCTTTTTAAAGAACCTAAGAAGCAGTAACCGAAATTCCTCTGGCTCTCGGTTATAGCCTACTGCCGTTTGCCAAACAGTGGTAATTAGCCGCAATCAGCCAGACGTCTTTTAACGTGTGGAGTTTACCCTTAACTTATCTCATATGACTGACACGAACAAATTACAACCAGATTCTTGTGCACCAATTTCATATATAAACTAACATACGAGAACCAGTGTTTGAGCTATTGAGCCAGATTATTACATGACGTGGTTTGTTTCTTTGATTGATTGGATTTAACATCGTACTTAAGGTTATTTCACTCCCATAAAGTCGTGTCTGCCCAATACGGGTGAGTCTGCTTATGATTTTAGAGTGATGCCCCTTTGACAAATGAGCTTATCGCTTTGCGGCAAGGGAGGATCAATCCACAATTTTGAACATGGGTCATACAGGTAATATTGTTTATTTACATATAAAATTTTTAAGATGCCTGATGAATTTCCTTTTTCCATAGCTTCAATATAATTTTTATGAAAAAGTAACAATTTTAAAGCTATATTTTTGAGTGGGTTTTATGTCCTTATATTTGAAGAATTACTCTCTTAATCTTAAAACATCACTGACTTAATAACTGCCGAACAGCACAGAATACAAATTTGACAAAGTATTTTAGCGCTCGTTCATCGATATTTTAAAGATCGTTCGTCGGTATTTTAACGATCGTTCGTCGATATTTTAACGATCGTTCGTCGGTATTTTAACGATCGTTCGTCGATATTTTAACTCTTCGGCATCAGTATTTTGGCGTTCATCGGTATTTAGACTGCGGGTTCTCCGTTTCACAGTCCCATAGTGTTTCTTGCTTCACCCAGAAACTAGCATAAAAAAAAAACCAAAAAAGTTTACGATTCATTTGCTTAGATAACTGTTGAAGATAAAAAGAAACCGTGAGGGAAAAGCGAGTTAGTCATGGCTTGTCTAAGATCCCAGCTAGGCAATTAACCCAGTCAACAGTCACTGCCTTATGTCAGATCTTATCAGAACAGTTACAGCTTAAACGCATCTTACAAAGTGAATATAGAATCTCTAAATAAGTGTATACATAAATACTTTATTAAAGTCTTATTTCCAAATTGTGCATGGTAAGACAGTTAACATATATGGCCCTCTTCATAAGTCCGGTTACTGGATCAATGGAACGTCAACAGCTATTATGAAAAATCGAGACCGGTTTATGGTACAACAAGAATATTGAAGTCAGAAGTGAATGTTTACCGTATTGCATCTCGAGTCGGTCCCCCAATTGAACTTTTGAAGATGTATATATCACTGTGGCTTATCAGGTTAAATAGTGATGGCATATGCATCTAGATTGTGACGTACAACCGGTATGAGGATATCAATCAGCTACAGGAAGGCTAGATTGAGTAAATCTGTATATTTCTGTTAGAGCAAAGTTGTGCTGCCAAGAGATATTTCAAAGACTGTTGCAATTCTATGGTAAATATAGCACTTCACCTATAGCATACATCATCACCATATACTAAAAGAGACCCTGGCGTAACGTTCGGGGTCACAGGTGAACGGCGTGGAATTCTAATCTTAAAATAATTTGTTTTCTATAGCAGCATAACTGTTGTATTTTTATGAGTTCCTCAATTTCCCTAATCGAAAAGCCAGATCAAGGCAACACCGTCCATGGCGTATTAATTTGAATATCTTTTTTTTTGGATAACCGTTTCTACAGCAGTGACTCCGCTAAGGGGTCAAAGGGCTTGTTTTGTGTTTGTTTGATCGGGGTTTAACTTCGTTCTCAAGGGTAATTTTCACTTATTATACTACGGATTGTCCATTTCAAGGTATTCCTTGCCTAATGACAGTGGAAAACCGGGAGGAAACCTCGTTAAAACCACTCATTGTGCTGGAGCCATATCACTCACTCATATACCTGATGGTCAACAGACGGACCTACGCGGTCAGAAAGTTTATTTGATCTAACAGGCGACAAGGCCTGGGTTTCAAAAGAATTCATGACCCTACATGTTAACAGTCAGATATAACTATATACACTGTCAGAAAAATATGGCTCTAATGGAACCCGTTAAGGTTCTTCAGTTATGGCTCTGGTGGAACCCTTTTTGGTTCTGTAGTTTTTTTCTATATGTTTCAAATCGAAACTCGTCTCGAGATCTCGGTTGATTGATTGATTAGTGTTTTAGGCCGAACTTAAGGGTATTTCACATATATGACGGCGGTGTATTTCTAAAGAGTGAACAGCAGCACAACCAGAATGGGAAGTGTTTCTTTTGGAAAATTAATGTTCCTCCATAGCTGACAGACAAAATATACTTCAGATGCACGCCCTTAGCCATAGGACCCAGGAGATCTCGAACTGAACAAGTAATTTTCAATTTGCTACGAATAACTTTTTTTTGGTTTTAAGTTTTGCAATAATTTCTTCATAACAAAGGGCTGGCTCCCTGGCGATACAAGTTGGAGGAGCAAATTATTAAATAAAAATATCATAATATTTGTTTTACCCATTTTGGAATGTCGATTGACTGACGCTGTAAACTTTTTAACAAATCCCAAGAGAGTCAATACATTTTGCATTCAGATGAGAGCAGCACCAAGCCGGCAAACTAATCGGGTTTTAAACGTTCGTATTGCGTGTATGTTTAGAACAGCACGGAACAAACATACAATTGTAAGATGTTCCTGAAATAAAGATCAAATCTATCCGTTCGTTATCAATGGCGAAGATGTTTCACGTTGGTAAATGGAATTACTCTCTCGAGACACTATCAAAACAGATCCAAGTTAAAATATATCATTTCTGAAAGATATCTTTATGGTGCAAACTTTTATTCCCGTAGGAATCTCGTAATGCCAGATATACGCGCAATAAACTGTTTCTGTTACATCGTCAATTGTCCACGGTTTCGTAGTAAGTGTCTATAAGAAAGTTGTATGTGTTTTATTTCTGTTAAAACAGGTTAAGCGTGTTTTTGTTTAGAACATACCATTATCAGCATTTTACGATATACACAACGTTCTCATATCCATGCATTAGTTCCACTGATTATTTGATCATAGTACACAAGTACTGCAACTCCGAAGAATGACAGACTCATTTTGACTGAATATTTCGGCTTTATTTTGCCATAGTCAACAGTTCTCATATATGATGTTGATAGAATATATTTATTTGAATTCTGTGTCTCTTTGTTTGCTTGTATCAACATGTGTACGTTTTGCTCGCACCACTCGTCATGGGCTCTGAAATGTATTTACTTATCATAATCGTTAATATATACAGCCAATGTGTGTTTGTGCTGATTGTTACGCAACATAATTCATCGATATAACAAGGATCCACTGCAGAGGTCCAGTGGTTAGCGAGTCGGCTTACTGATCTTCCTTTAATGTAGCGACCTCAATATAAAATATAAAATATAACTAAACTTCTTGAGACATTCAAGAGTAATAAGGGTGTCATAATCTGTGCTTTGTTCTCCACCAAACAGACGAAATGAACCGCCAAAATGCAAATCACTAGATTATGCGCTATGGACTGCCGTTGTAATTTTTGTATGTTTCTTTTTATGCCATTTTTACGCAAAAATACGTTCGATAGAAATATATGTGGCACGATACAACTTCAAAATGCAGTAAAAGTATTTATTAAAGAATGTCATGCACGACGGATAGGAAAGCATTTCACACAGGAGTAAATATTCGGTTTTATGGTGAAACATATGAACAGTCATTTGTTTCTAAGTTTCGTGTGAAAAAAACTCTGAAATAATTAATTTTCTGTACATACATCTGGTGTTATTAGTTTCACACTACTTATAGTTGCTGTTGTAGCAAACGGCACTCGTTCAGTGTGATATGCAGCTACGAGATGAAGCAATTTCTTCAAAGCCTATGCCAGTTGGTAAATAGCAAGCCAGGAACCGTTCTAAAGATGTCTGTTATAATGTTACTTCACTGAATAAATGAGTTTGTGTTAGTAATGACATTCGAAAGGAAGTTTTGTCTGGCAGCAATCGAGTGCTGGGGAAACCTTTAAACATCAAGACACTAGGAAAACAAATACCAATTGTCAAGTAAAACGATACATTTCATTGGCTGATTCTCAAGTATGTGTTTATTTAACTTTCGGTATTTTTATTATGCCTTCACCTCACATCTCAGTTAATGAGTAAAGGACTGTTTCATCAAAGACCTGTCACAATTATTTCCGAACAGTCTGCTGGTGGACGATTGACAAATTCCCACAATCCTCAGCTACAGTGTACATACTTCCTTTTTCTCTGTCTAACAGCCAAAATGGCAGTGGACAATAACAAACGTGTTTCCAAAGGTGATAAAATGGGTAGCGAAAAGAAAATGCAGGTGATTTCTTTAAGTGTTATATTTATCAATGAGCTGTATTTTTGCTAAGCTTGATTAACAGTATCTTTCATTTTTCCAGTGTAAATTATCACCCTAATATATCGACAGCAATAGCAACTTTTAGAACACTGTCATTGTTCTTTCAAGATGTCAGAAACTCGAGTTATACTTAGTGTTACAGATTGTGATATGTAAACCTTCAATGGGAGTATGGAATTGTTTACATAAAAAAACATCCTTTTTTCTTACAGACCTAAGGGGAAATTGGAAGTTGTGATTGTGATGTATTTACATCGTCTTCATTGTCTTAAAATATATTCGAATCTACTTAATAAGGCGAGACATTGACTCTAAGTTACACCGGGCCATCTTGTTTTGCACTTTTTTTATTTGCGTATGTCGCTCCAAATATTGACGGAAATTAATGCGCAATGGCCTGGCATTGCGTACGAGAGTTGTCTTAGTCTCGTCCACTATGGAAACTCTCGCAAGAATACAATTTCATTTTCCAGTCTTCTCTTTGTTTGTTGCCAGTAGCTGCGAGGATGGTGAACTTCACCAGCTCGGCTGACAAGCTGCCAAATGAGATCAATAAACTCAAATACTATTAAGTCTAAATCAAACTAACAAGCCTTCTAAAAAACGCATATACCATATCATTACGAATTTAAATTCCCCACTCGCCCTTGCATAAAGACGCTATCCTGTTTAAGTTATTTGTTAAGAATAACTCGGCTCTCTAATGAACGGTTTCGTAAAAAGTTTGGCCTAGACCATAACGCAAAAGATTTTGTTAAAAAGCTCATTTCCTTGTATCTGTTGACAGGCAAGGAAGCATGCATGTACGGTCCACAAAATACCGTAAACATCTATTTTGATATTTAGCAAAAAAACAAATTCAGCGTTCATGTTTTATTGTAGGGTTTTTTCCTGTGTGTGATGGTGTTTGTGTTGATTGTACTGGGGTTTTTATAAAGCCAGAGTTTATCAGATTGGGTTTTACAAAGTGTCTGGAATGGCAGGATATAGGATTGTGGAGTTCACATGTTAAATGCTGATAGGGCCGGTTTTACAAAGTGCCTGGAATGGCAGGATATAGGATTGTGGAGTTCACATGTTAAATGCAGATAGGGCCCGTTTTACAAAGTGCCTGGAATGGCAGGATATAGGATTGTGGAGTTCACATGTTAAATGCAGATAGGGCCGGTTTTTCAAAGTGACTGGAATAGCAGGATATAGGATTGTGGAGTTCACATGTTAAATGCAGATAGGGCCGGTTTTACAAAGTGCCTGGAATAGCAGGATATTATATTGTGGAGTTCACATGTTAAATGCAGATAGAGCCGGTTTTGCAAAGTGCCTGGCATGGCAGGATATAGGATTGTGGAGTTCACATGTTAAATGCAGATAAGGCCGGATTAGGACCCATAGAGGCCCGGCCCAAACACTTAAACGATTTTGGTGCCCCCATATATATGTACTTCAAAATATTAACAATGATAAACCATACAATCTTTTTTTCCTTAAATGAATCAAAACATACAGGAAGAAGGTAAATATTGTGTTTTGATTGTGTATGTTTATATCTATGTCGTAAAAACGAGACGCGATCTCCGAATATTGTCTGAAATACCTCAAATGTACAGACTTATTCTAACCTGCTTGTTGCCGGCTTTCGTGATTGTATGCTTCTGGTTCACATATACCTCACGCCTCCGAGGTTGTGGGTTCGATTCCTACAATAATGATGACCCAGTGATTTGTAATTGAGATTTAACTTTGTAGATCTAACATTGGATAAATAAAGAAACAAATAATCACGCAAATTATGTATTTTTGTGATAAATATTTAAAGGTTTAGCTGAACAATGTTATGGCTGGATCCACTAAAGCTTGTCACTATGTGATTAGAACCACCACAAATCTGTTTGCAGAAGAAATCTTCAAAGGATAAATGATTGGGTGCTATTCCGCCCTGATATTTGACAGTTTGTTTTGTTAGTGGAAACATTTTGATTGAATTATCGTTAAAATCAATTAAAGCCTCTTCCTTTATATAATGTCACTGTTTTTAATAAAGTATCTATGCTCAATAACGTATTGCGGGTAGTTAGAGGAAGCTTAATGGTGCCCTTCATCGTGCTCTCAGACCTAAAGGGGAATAGGAAGTCGATCTGTTGATGATGTCTTTGTATTGCGTCCTATAATGGTCCTGTATTTATCGCGTTTTGTCTTTATTTGTTGTCGGTGGCGTCGATGGTGATTGCCTTCGCCCATTGGGCTGGCACGCCGTTATGTGAGTGAAATAACCATCAGTACGGCGTTAAACCCCAATCAAACAAACAAACAATCAACCAATAACGTATTACCACCGATTCCCTAGGGGAATTTAATAAAACCGCTACATAAATTAGCCGGATCTTCGTATATTCATGCAGACGACGGTATGCTTGAGTTTCCTGAAAATACTTCATGGTGTTATGGCAATGCTAACTGCGTATTTTAGTTAGACTGTTACACAAACTTTCAACAACTTTCGATGACTGCAGTTTGTCTGGTTCAAATGATGAGTTGTACACCTGTAGCGGTGAGATGCAACATGTGTGATACCATCAATCAGCTGAGCGCCCCAACACAGGTGAAACAAATCCCCGCAGAAAACATGGAAGATGATTAGTTAGTGTTCTGACATGGAGACTTCACTCACTCCGTGGTCGGCATCTGGTGTTCGTGAACTATGTGATAATAATTAACAAAACAGCTTACTTGTGCGAAAAGACTTGGTATAAGGTCAAAATATAATTTAGTTTGCAGCACACATGGTCGCAGAAAATCAGCAAGCCTAAGGTGAATAGCGCTGAAAAAATGTTCCCAGTAACAACATCTGTGTTTAAATTTGTTTTAAATTGTGGTCGCTGAAGAACCCATGTTCAGGTACACCCAGTGAATTGGTGCACTTTAATGGTGCAATTTGTAGTAACGATTTCAGGTATTCCCTTTATTTGAGGACTGTTGATTGGTCGATTGTTTCGTTCTTTTATCTTAACCAATAAAAATGCCACAAATGCGGGGACTTCCCTGAAACCGTTTCTATGAGAATGCATCTTTTAATATGATATTGCGTTATGTTTATAATAGAATATTCAACCAAATAGATGTGGTTTATCTACTACAGTGGCCTTAACACTACTGGTTAATCTATAGGAGTCTAACCTTAATGATATCAAACAATATATAACTCTATGTAAGTAAGTACTTAGAGAATTTTGTGGGGAAATGCATAAAACTAAAAATAATTTCAAATATACATGGAGAAATAGCTTACGAAGATTTTGATATAGCCTCATGCTAATCTATCAGCTATGTGTTATGTCAACAGGATACCAATATATGTGTGTATATATCGTCACCCTAATAAAATCAGTGCCTAAGTCATATTTACCACTTTTTAAATAAATTGAGAAAAAAAACTGTTAATCTGCCTATGTCACATGCTTTATACATTAAAAGTCAGTTTTTACAGTAACCACTTTTACAAAAGGTGTCTCTCGTGAGGTAGAGCTGATTTAGGCAAAATTATGAAATTGGTCAAAAACTCCCCCGGGATTCGAACACAGGGCTCTGGCTAGCAAGGTCAGAGCTCTAACCGCCTGAGCTATACAAAGGATAAATATTTTACATATACTTATACAGATTAACTTAACAAACGAGTGAAAAAGGGACAAAAATATAGAAACAGGATCATACAAAGGGTATTTCTGGGCTTCTAGTGGTCATAACCTGTATGACCATAAAATGTCACCTGCATATAATGCAGCGATATATATATATTGGCAGATGTACAAATATCTAAATTGTATTTGTCTGCATGTTTCGTTGGAATTCAACGTCGTTCGTTAAAGGTATTTCACGAGCTGTACGATAGATTTTCCTTTTCTAACTCTTCCCTATTTAAATATGGTGGACAACCGTGAGGAAACCTTGTTATAAAAAAGACCAAAGAACCATCCCGCGACTGCCGGAGCCACCTGGCGCAAGACCACTATTAATTTGCCATAAGCCGTAATGTTAACGTTTGGCCCCACAGCTCCCTCCCAAACTT